>CABEGB010000861.1:0-152504 GCA_901521435.1 Crematogaster levior | reverse complement strand
GTTCACAATGATAAGATGGTGAGATGGTGCGTTATCGTGGTGCAAAATCCATGAGTTTTCTTTCCACAAACCTGGCCTTTTTCAACGAATTTGCTTTCTCAAACGCCGCATAACGCCCAGATAATATTCTTTATTTACCGTCTGACCTTCTGGCAAGAATTCCGAGTGCACAATACCGCGATAATCAAACAAAACAGTCAAATCAACAGGCAAATCTTCCACCACATCTCGACCGCTTTTGAATGCACTATACCACTCATATGCACGTGTGTTTGATAAAGTCGATTCACCGTAAGCCTTCTGTAACATTTTCAGCGATTCGGCACACGAAATTCCATTTGCAATACAAAATTTGAGACAAATTCTTTGTTCGATATTTTTATCCATTATAAAAATCGTAAAACACACTTGAGATGAACTGACAAAATCGAGCACTGTAAACAAACTAAATGACAGATCGCGCTCAAACTTCACGTCAGGATAGAGGACAGTTGTACCAACTTAGCAACAAAAAGAATTTTGACAATCCCTTTAAACAGGCTTTTTAAATGATCAATTCCCGGTACTTTTTTGACAGAATGTACAATATTTAGGACGGTTATACTTTCGTTTATTTATACTGTATTTATAAATACTGTAATATAAATATATAAAATTATACAAAACTAAGTCCAGAACGTACGAATAATAAACGTCTATCATTTCATAATTATCCAGTGATATAATTTTAAATATATGATGAAATTTTAAAAGAAAAAGTCGATGTAATCAAATTATATCTTATTCGTTTATAATAAAAAAGTTCTCTCAATATGAGACACATTTCAAAATTTTATAGATTTCCACTCTTAAAAATTGTTTATCTTTTCTCAAATTCACTTCAGAATAGGTTTGTACCCAAGAAAGAACGAAGAAGATAATTTACGAGATTTACGTATACGACTAATGATCGCTATATACAAGCGATCACTCGTATATAGCGATCATTAGTCGTCAATATTGTGATGAGCTCACGTAAGTGTTCTCATTGTGTAATTGTAAATCCAATTTTCCTTACAAATTAATAATATCGCGTCCCTGTCTCATTAATATCACATTTTTCATCAGATTTCTGACAATTGTAATAATAATAATATAGTAATAATAATAATGAAAGATTTACAATGCGAAAAAGATGGTACCTGGCCGTCAGCAGAGGTAAATTCTTTCATCATATGTTACAGTTCGATATACGCGTAAGTTTGTATATACGCGTAAAGACGAACAACTACGACAGTGAGACGGAGGTTGTACGGAGTCAAACTTCCAAGCGATGTCAGGATCGATTTGGATCATAATCAAGACCGAAAGACTTGTCGAAATCGTTTGGGAACACTTGTTCATTCGTCACTTCTTTTGTCGCAAGAAAAAAGAAGAACTTTCAGCAGGGAATTTTTACGAATTTCTCTATCAAATCTAAGAAACAAATGTGTATACATGCGCGCACGCGCGTGTGTGTATGGTAGCTAAAAATTATGAATGATGAGCAAATACTTATTGACATTATGAAGCACATTATACAAATGCTTATAAAAATGTATCTAAATATCAGATGAAAACAGAAAGTGAAACGTGTAAAATCTACGGGGTGATTAAATACAAGATTATTTAATGCAATGTTAACAGGCATTGAAATGGGTAACTTTTGGTCTACCCTGTATATATAATATTGATATTCCCCGTAAAGGTTATCGCAACACTTGAAAAATATTTTCCCGGCACGCATCGACAAACAAATGCTTATCGTATGAGAAATCCCGTAGTCATCAGTCTCGATGACTTACGAAGCGTAATTCCTGGGGGGAAGTCCCGTTTCTTCACGAGATTTCCTAAAAGAATTTAACTTAATTGGCACTTACTACTGTCATTGTCACGTGTCTCCGCAATCATCTGGAGCTCCGCTCGATGATTTCGTACATAAGACAACATTTTCTCGAGCAACCTTTAACTCGCAGTGTCACGATCCGTCTACATTCTCATCTTTTTTTTCCTTTTTTTTCTTTTCCTTCTCCTCCCCGCATCTCATCCCCGATTTCTATGGATTTCGAATCAGTTAGTAATCAAACTTCAATTAGTAATCAAACTTCTCCCATTTTATTTTATTAATTATCCGTCGTACTCTTCGACGTACTCTCGCTTCATCTGCTTTTTATTTTAATTTGGTCTTGTTCGAGAAAGTGTTATCTTTGTGTCTCCTGAGCGAACTGCTCAGTCGATGCACCACCGTGACACAATCGTTTTCAACATATGCCGAACTCGGTTGCGCCGATCCTGACCGCGCGAATTTCATGCACTTCCATACGTCAACTTTAATGCCTCACCATTCAAATTCTATTCATCGGATCGCTTTTTGGTACAGGACTTTTCGACTTAGAATTTCATAAAAAATCTGTCATTAAAAACTTTTCCGCTTCTGGGACATCCTGTATATATATATATATATATATATCGATATATATATATATATATATATATATATATACATATATATATATATATATATATATATATTATACATATTTACTATAAAATAAAAATAAAATATACAAGCGCGATTCATTCAATATATGTCCATCAGCATATTGAGTTTCTTCCCATCATTTGTACTTTTGTAGTTAAATACTTCTCTTGCATCCTTTGTGTAGCAAAACGATACACGATGTATCTGCCAGAGGCCATTAGGCCACCAGCTAAAGTACGTTCAATCTCACCTCAACACACTAGTCTCACTCCTCTTTTATTTAATCTACATTTGCCAATACCATCACGTACGGGTTGGTCTTATTTGTTACGGTAGTCGGAAACATTGTATTCTTTGAAAAGGAGTAGTCTCTGTCGTACAACAGGAACTAGAAACTTTGCGAAACACATCCTACTAATAAACGGATATATTAAGAAACGAAGATAAAGAGGAAAGAGAAAAATCACGGCAAGAAACAAAAAATTCACTAATATCATAAACATATGGTGGACGCCGAATAAATAAGCACTCGTGTAAGCTATAGATGAAAGTCAGATTTCAATATGTAATTAACATATTATAGGATACTATATACTCGTTGAATACGATATGTTTTATCGAATAAAAATAGGAAAAATATGATTTATAAAGATATCTGATAAATGCATTTTATCACACTTCAAAATAGACTTGAGGAGTATATACAAGAACTAAAATTTTCATATGTATCCTAATTGCGAGCTGTACGAAAATTAATGAATATCATCCTAATAAGTGTAAAAATGAAGAAAAATGTTGACCATCTCAGTTCCGATGACAATATGTCAAAACTCGTAGCGTAATTTCAAAAAGTTCAGCAATTTAACAACTTCATCTCATAGTTACTCTCCTTCATCTCCAACGGTCATTCGAACACAGAGAAGAGCTCATTCGTCTTCATTCGCAAACCCGATTATCGGCCATTCGAGTAAACTGAATAGTGTCCACGGCTGTATCGCGCGTGATACTTTCCATCGTTATTCTATCAAGCAACTGTATTAAATTCGTAGTGTCACTTTCCATCGTAATTCTGTACTCAAGCCTTCTTCGTATACATTTGCCAGTTCAACCGTGTGCTATCATGGCGTTTCAGCTGTTGACGTACTGCGTAGAAAAAACAAGTTCAGTGAGACAATGTCGTGCAAACACATTTTGAGTTAAATTCGTAGTCCATGAAAATAAAATGTTCTCTAAAAATGTAATCAGTTTCAGAATAGAGGATTCACGCAAAAATACCAAATGTTATTTACAGAATAGAAGAATTAAATGTTATTTACTTATATATATGATCATTATAAATATTTATGCGCTGATATATTTATATCAGCGACAAAATAATAAACTTCTAACATTTTTACTACATCGTTTTTACAGTCACGTCTGACAATATTACGCAAAAATTTCGCAAAAGAAACTAAAGGAACGGTCACAGTCGTTAGTCATCATCCATTCCTCCTTCCGGAACTAAAGCTGCACAATTCTGATTGTGCCCCAGTTATCGGGTTGGTTTCCCAATTTCTTTGTCCATCTGGCATATCCCAAGTCTTGCAAGTTCTGGTCCAAAACGGAAACCCAGTCACCTTCTTGTAAAGATCGTGGAGACCGAGCCAAGCAAAGTCACCTTTTTCCTTTAGTAGCATATGCAAAAGGATGTCTTCTTCGGATTCCGAATCGATAATAGCCAAATGACCTAATTAAGTGTGAAATACGATGAAAAATGTTCTGCACAACATTCGTATGTTATTATTGCCGTAACTTTTAGTTTTTCTAACATGAACGACGTGCGACGTTGAGCTGATTATACAAATACACGTTATGTCCATTTAATAACGAACGCTACATATATGATATACAATAAATTAGTTTCTTTACCTCCTTCCCGAATACAAGTCTGGCGAGCCTGGTTCCAGGTGACTTTGTAAGAATAAAACTTATGCGTGCTCGTATTACCAGATGTAAAAGAGCCATTCTTATTTAACAACAACCGTTTCAAAAAATGATTGTCGCCTACATAAAATATTTGCTGGTCCACGTAGTAGTTATATGCCCGTTTATAATCACGGATTTCTTGCTCGACTCTTTAGACGGAAGAATACATAAAATTAATCGTACTCTACGAGACACATAAAACAATGTTTCGCGTTTCTTAGTCTAGAAATACTTAGTCTAGAATAATCCTTTATTGACGTAATACATTTTGTCTAAAAAAAGCAAGCAAATCTCGGGCCAATAAGTGACGGAAAATCCACGAATGTTACATGTCTGATAAGTCCTTATCTTTGAGGAAAAATATCTGGACAGTTTTTCTGTAATTATCTTACTCAAAAGACCAAGCAATGCAAAATTAAGAGGAAAATAGAACAGGATTATAAAAAGTTTAGATTATAAAAGACTCCTACGTTTTGTAGCTCTAGCTCTTTTTCGAAAAAAAGATATCGCTAAATATAAATTTATCTGCACTATTTCGTATTATTTCGCTTATTTGGATTAATTTACCGGTATTTTGCATATCTGAAGTTGAAAAAAGTGAAGTTGTCGGCGGACACGGAGGGTCAACCGACGACGAATCTATCCCAGTGTTATTAGTGTCAGCTATAGTGCACTCTCTTGCTCGACTTTTGCACCAGAAAACGAGAAAAATTAGAAGATACTTGAACATGGTTAAATTTGTTGATATCACATTAACAGTGCACTACAAACTAATAATGTTTCGCGACGTTCGTCTTTTATAATCGTTCGGTATAACCCAAATTTAACTCAAGATAACCGAGTCGGGTTATCCAGTATAGATAACCGAGTTATGAAGAAATGCTCGTTTCTGCGTAACAAAAAGATATAAATAAACATAACAGCATTTCACACTAAAAAAATTTAATAAGACAAATTAAGATGGTTATACTCTCGTTTGTTTATTTATACTGTATTTATTCTTCTTCTCAGTCATAACATCTTGTCAGATCTGTTGTGATCCACAATATGGATGCTAAGGGAAAAATTTAGCACAGTAGTTTTTCTGCTTGTTTTCTGTATTCTCCTTGCTTACTGTATTCTCAGTATTTTTGTCGTTGTCTTTTTTAAGAGAGTGGCGATCGAAAAAACCGACAGTTCTTGGTCAGATTTGAACTTGGGTGTTTGGCTCGTTAAAACTATGCAGTTCACTCTGAACTACGAGCGCCACTCTATAATACGATAAATATTTATACATGAAATTATATTGTGCGATTATTCGACACATGTTCCGTCGAGAAGATCGACGGTAGACGATAGGACGATCAAATGAACATATATACACATACAGACGCGCATTGAGACATTCTGGAGAAGAATATAGAGTCAACGAACGCAAACGATAACAAAAACGCTCAACGGTAATGCGCTTGAATAATTAAAGAAACGAACTTAATTTAAATGAGAAATTAATAAAAGACACGATGGAAGTGCGTCGGTGATGAAAAACCGGGCGCATAGCATCAGACATACATTTATCATTGCACAGAGAGTAGACATGGTCCAGCGAGCCTAACGATATAAGCGGCGTTAGACGATTTAAAGACCGGAGAAATTATCAAAAAGGAGCGCAACGCTCGCTGACAAGGAAATTAATAACAGTCCCTTGAAGCGATAGGTGTAGATTCGACCGGCTGATTTTATCGCGGACGTTGTACGAATTCGTGTTAATAAAATTGTTCAAAAAGTTAAACAGCGAGTAACGTATTTTATAATAAGAGACATTCGCCTTCACTCTCCTTGAGCCCAGCAATAATTAGCCATGAACCGACCACGCTAAAATATAATACAAAACTAATAAGTCCAGAACGTATAAGAATAATAAACGTTCATTTTTTGATATTCATCATTTGATATAAGTGATATAAATTTAAAATATATGGTGAAATTTTAAATGAGAAAATCGATGTGACCAAATTATATCTTTTTTGTTCATAATAAAAGAGTTCTCTCAATATATGAACCATTTCAAAATTTCATAAATTTCTTTTCTTAAAAATTGTCTATGTTTTCTCGCAAATTCACCTAAGATAAGAATAGGTTTGCGTTCAAGAGAGAAAAATAAGAACATAATTCACGATTTATTACATATATGTATATCGAGCGATCATTAGTCATCAATATCCTGATGAGCATACATAGGTGTTCTCATTGTGTAATATTCAATTGTTTCCTTAACAAATTAATAATATCGTGTCCCTGTCTTATTAATATCACATTTTTCATCAAATTTCGGACAATTGCACTGATAATAATAATAAGAAAGATTCCGGGCTTCAATCGATTTCTCTCTGTGTCCACGTCGTGTGTTTGACAGTGAATTCTCGCAAAGCGGTTTACATCCGATGTTTTTGCAGAGACGAAAAGGAAAATAGGCTTCCAACATAAGGGGGATAAACGCTGGCACAAGACTATCGAACCGGGCTTTGGCTGAGACACATCTAGCGAATCGATGCGGAAACGCGAAAAAATGGAAACGCTACTTCGACCGTTAGAAATTTCTATCGAGTCGCGGCAATATGCAGAACGAAGAGAAAGAATCGTGCTCGTCGATTAAAATTCACCATGCCAATCGGTAGATGGTAAGCAAGCACGGAAGTTGACATGCTTTTACGATGGTTTTTCATGTGTGGTTCCCGCGGTCGTGGATAAACCTTCATCGAGACACAATTACATGGTACAGAATCCCTGACAGTACAATGTATTCAAATCCATTTGGATTTATGCACTGGTTTCCTCCTGGAAGGTTGCCTGTGCATCAACTACTCCATAGGCAAGCCTTGATTCTACGTGTAAATTAACATGTTGATTATACAAAATATATCTATTATCTATTTTAGCACCTTTTTCGTATTTTTCTTTTTTTTTTGTTTATATATACTTATTATACATATTTACTACAAAATAAAAATAAAAATATACAAGCGGGATTCATTCAATATATGTCCATGAGCATGTCAAGTTTTTTCCGCATCATTTGTACTTTTGTAGTTAAATACTTCCCTTGCGTCTTTTGTGTAGCAAAACGATACACGTACCTGCCAGAGGCCATTAGGCCAGCAGTTACAAGTACGTTCAATTTCGCCTCTCACTCCTCTTTTATTATAATCTACATTTGCCAATACCATCACGTACGGGTTGGTCTTATTTGTTTGGTAGTCTGAAACATTGTATTCTCTGAAGAGGAGTAGTCTCTGTCGTGCAACAGAAACTAAAAACTTTGCGAAACACATCCCACTAATAAGGATATATTAAAAAACGAAGATAAAGCGAAAGAGAAAAATCACGGTAAGAAACAGAAAATTCAATAATATCATAAACATGTGGTGGACGCCGAATAAATAAGCACTCGTGTAAGCTATAGGTGAAAGTCAGATTTCAATATGTAATTAACATATTATAGGATACTATATACTCGTTGAATACGATATGTTTTATCGAATAAAGATAGAAAAAATATGATTTATAAAGATATCTGATAAATGCATTTTATCACACTTAAAAATAGACACTTGAGGAGTATATACAAGAATTAAAATTTTCGTATGTATCCTAACTGCGAGCTGTACGAAAATTAATGAATATCAGCCTAATAAATGTAAAAATCGAATGAAGAAAAATATTGGCCATCAAACTCCTAATGACTCCTAACTCCACAGAGGAGAGTTCATAACTCGTATTCATGAACTTCTAACGTTTTTACTACATAACGTTTTTACAGTCACGTCTGACAATATTACACAGAGATTTCGCAAAAGAAACTATGCAAATGGTCACAGTTGGCATCATCCATTCCTCCTTCCGGAACTAAAGCTGCACAATTCTGCTGGCCCCACAAGTTATCGGGTTCATTTGGCCATTTCTTTGTCCATCTGGCATATCCCAAGTCTAGCAAGTTCTGGTCCAAAACGGAAACCCAGTCACCTTCTTCGTAAAGATCGTGGAGACCGAGCCAAGCCAAGTCCACCTCTTCCTCTTCTAGCATATGCAAAAGGATGTTTTCTTCGGATTCCGAATCGATAATAGCCAAATGACCTAATTAAGTGTGAAATACCATGAAAAATGTTCTGCGCAACATTCGTATGTTACTATTGCCATAACTTTAATTTTTCTAACATGAACGACGTGCGACGTTGAGCTGATTATACAAGTACACGTTATGTCCATTTAATAACGAACGCTACATATATGATATACAATAAATTACTTTCTTTACCTCCTTTCCGAATACAAGTGTGGCGAGCCTGGTTCCAGGTGACTTTGTGAGGATAAAGCTTATACGTGCTCGTATTACCAGATGTAAAAGATCCATTCTTATTTAACAACTGTTTCAAAAAATGATTGTCGCCTACATAAAATATTTGCTGGCCCACGTGGTAGTTATTAATCCCGTTTATAGTCACAGATTTCTTGCTCGACTCTTTAGACGAAAGAATACATAAAATTAATCGTACTCTACGAGACACATTAAACAATGTTCTGCGTTTCTTAGTCTAAAAATACTTAGTCTAGAATACTCCTTTATTGACGTAATACATTTTGTCTAAAAAAGGCAAGCAGATCTCGTGCCAATAAGTGACGGAAAATCCATGAATGTCATGTCTGATAAGTCTTTATCTTTGAGAAAAAATATCTGGATAAATTCTCTGTAATTATATTACTCGAAAGCCCAAGCAATGCAAAATTAAGAGGAAAATAACAGGATTATAAAAAATTTAGATTATAAAAGACTCTTACGTTTTGCATTCTAGCTTTTTTCCGAAAGAAAGATTTCGCTAAATATAAAAATTTATCTGCTCTATTTCGTATTATTTCGCTTATTTGGATTAATTTACCGGTATTTTGCATATCAGAATTTGAAAAAGGTGAAGTTGTCAGCGGACACGGAGGATCTTCCGACGAATCTGTCCCAGTGTTACTAGTGTCAGCTATAGTGCACTCTCTTGCTCGACTTTTGCACCAGAAAATGAGGAAAATTAAAAGATACTTGAACATTGTTAAATTTGTTGATATCGCATTAGCAATGTACTACGAACTAACAACTTTTCGCGATGTTTGTCTTTTATACTCGTTCGATATAACCGGAATCCAGATAACCGAGTCGGGTCACAAAAAATAAACACTGACTCGCTTTTGCGTAGAAGTAAAGTATAAACATATCAGTATTTCACACTAAAAAAGATTTAATACAATATTTAGGACGGTTATATAGTACTTTCGTTTATTTGTACTGTATTTATAAATACTATAATTTAGCTATAATATACTGTAATATAAATATATATATATAAAGCTATACAAAACTAATAAGTCCAGAACGAATAATAAACATCTATCTTTTCATATCCATCCAATGATATAATTTAAAATATATGAAAATTTTAAATGAGAAAGTCGATAACCAAATTATATCTTTTTTTTTGTTATCGACTTTAATCCAATGCACATGCTCCCAACTGCTCATTCACTGTTTACAATGACACCCATGTCCCGTCTTCCTCTCGGAAATTGTGATGTGATTGACGCGTCTCATGTACCTAGATTAATCGCAATGTTCTTGACATTTTTGTGCATCGTGTTTCTCGCGAGTTGTTGTGATTTTTTTGATACATAATATATCTCCTGCCTACATCCCATGTCTATATTGCCCGTGGTGTCTAGCATTTGACTGTGTCCTAGTGTCAAATTCAAATCTACTGAGTACTACATTGAATATTACATTGTACTCAAATTAATCGAGCGCGAAAATACAAAAAAGAGAATATATGTAATTATAATTATTATACATTTACTAATTATTAGATATGATAATTATAATTATATATATTTATTATACATATTTACTATATAATAAAAATTAATATATACAGTCGGGATTCATTCAATATATGTCCATGAGCATGTCAAGTTTCTTCCGCATCATTTGTACTTTTGTAGTTAAATACTTCCCTTGCGTCTTTGTGTAGCAAAACGATACACGACGTACCTGCCAGAGGCCATTAGGCCAGCAGTTACAAGTACGTTCAATTTCGCCTCGACACACTAGTCTCACTCCTCTTTTATTATAACACGTACATTTGCCAATACCATCACGTACGGGGCCTTATTTGTTACGATAGTCGGAAACATTGTATTCTCTGAAGAGTAGTAGTCTCTGCCGTGCAACAGAAACTAGAAACTTTGCGAAACACATCCTACTAATAAGCAGATATATTAAGAAACGAAGATAAAGCGGAAAGAGAAAAATCACGGCAACAGAAAATTCACAAATATCATAAACATATGGTGGACGCCGAATAGATTTAGATACCCCAGGTGATAGGATACTATATACTCGCTGAGTACGCACGTTTTATCGAATAAAGATAGAAAAAGGATGGTCGATAGAGATGTCCAATAAATGCATTTTATCATAATTAAAAATTATCACTAAATTGAATTTTTGTATGTATCCTAACTGCGAGTGAAAATTAATGAATATCAGAAGTGTAAAAATCGAATAAAAAAAAATTCCACAATAGTGTAAATTTCGTAATACACCCTTCTTCATCTCAAACGGTCTAAACCGGAGGGAAGAGCACGAAACACTAGTACTTCTGACGTTTGATGTAAGAAAAAACAAGTTTAGACAACATGCAAAACATTTTGATACCACTGTCCATGAAGATAAAATGTTCTACAAAATGTAATAAATTCAGAATAGAAGAATCACGCAAAAATAAAATGTTATTTACTTAGTTATTTATTTATATGTCATTATAAATATTTATGCGCTGATATATTTATATCAACGACAAAATAATAAACTTCTAACGTTTTTACTACGTAACGTTTTTACAGTTACGTCGGACAATATTACGCAATGATTTCGCAAAAAAAACCAGATTTAGATTTACAATCAGAATCGTCCATTCCTCCTTCCTTAACTATAGCTGCGCAATTCTGATTGCCCAGCCAGTTATCGGGTTGGTATGGAAAGTTTGGTAATTTTGCCCATCTGACATACTTGAAGTCTCGCAAGTTCTGGTCCAAAACGGAAACCCAGTCACCTTCTTCAAAAAGATCGTGAAGACCAAGCCAAGCAGAGTTCACCTTATTCTCCTTTAGCATATGCAAAAGGATCCTTTCTTCGGATTCCGAATCGATAATAGCCAAATGACCTAATTAAGTGTGAAATACGATGAAAAATGTTCTGCACAACATTCGTATGTTATTATTGCCGTAATTTTTAGTTTTTCTAACATGAACGACGTGCGACGTTGAGCTGATTATACAAGTACACGTTATGTCCATTTAATAACGAACGCTACATATATGATATACAATAAATTAGTTTCTTTACCTCCTTCCCGAATACAAGCCTGGCGAGCCTCGTTCCAGGTGACTTGGAAAGGATAATACTTATGCGTGCTCGTATTACCAGGTCGGAAAGAGCCAGTGTTATTTAACAACCGTGTGAAAAACTGACTGTCACCTACATAAAATATTTGCTGGCCCACATAATAGTTATTACGTCCATTCATGGTCAAGGGTTTCTTGATTGGCTCTTCTGACGGTAGAATAAATAAAGTCATTCGTTACTCTTCGAGACATATAAAACAATGTTCCGCGTTTCTTAGTCTAGATTACTCCTTTATTGACGTAATACATTTTGTCTTAAAAAGGCAAGCAAATCTCGAGTCAATAAGTGACAGAAAATCCACGAATGTTACATGTCTGATAAGTCTTTATCTTTGAGGAAAAATATGTCTGGATAGTTTTTCTGTAACTATCTTCCTCGGAAGACCAAGCAATGCAAAATTAAGAGGAAAGTAGAACAGGATTATAAAAAGTTTAGATTATAAAAGACTACTACGTTTTGTAGCTTTAGCTCTTTTTCGAAAAAAAGATATCGCTAAATATAAATTTATCTGTTCTATTTCGTATTATTTCGCTTATTTGGATTAATTTACCGGTATTTTGCATACCTGAACTTGAAAAAAGTGAAGTTGTCGGCGGACACGGAGGATCTTCCGACGAATCTGTCCGAGTTCTACTAGTGTCAGCTATAGTGCACTCTCTTGCACGACTTTTGCACCAGAAAACGAGAAAAATTAGAAGATATTTGAACATGGTTAAATTTTTGTTGATATCACATTAACAGTGCACTACAAACTAACAATGTTTTGCGACGTTTGTCTTTTATAATCATTCGGTATAACACAAATTTAACCCAAGATAACCGAGTCGGGTTATCCAGTATAGATAACAGAGTTACGGAGAAATGCTCATTTCTGCATAAGAAAAAGTGTAGATAAACATATCAGCATTTCAAGCATCTCAGTACAAATTGTCCAAATAACTTTGGCGCATTAAGAAATGTTTTAAAGGTCATCGGTCTTGTCTAGACTACGTCTAGAGAAAGATCGCTCAATCGCGTGGGATATCGATTTCGTCTCTTATAAATTTGCTGAAAAATCCTCGCGGCTCAACATTATGCAATCGTGCTCTTCGCGGGAGAAACCGTCGATCCGACTCCATCATCGGCCGTCGTTACAAAAGCCACCGGCGTACGGCCCGAATCCCGAAAACAGACAGTCGAGTGTCGAAACAAGAGGCGTCTGTCACAGGCAGAGCCACTACCATCGCATCGCGATCGTTTTCCTGAAGAATCATTCCGTCAAAACATAAGAAAAAGAGATGCCTGTTTCGATTGAGCACTCTCAACCTACATAATTGGGTTTCCAAAACGAGGGTAATTTTATAAAACACAAAAAAACATAAAGCTGATTTAAATTTAAATACAAAGCTTTTTGGTGGTGTCCCTTTTCTGTTGCGAATCTCTAACGTGACAGACTATGCATGATTTATGGTTTGAAATTCACAATTTTCTATGAAATTCGCGAATAGTGTGGACGAATATATACTACCGAGTATACTATCCGATGTTAACGCAGTAATTTTTTTTATGAAATCGAATGGCGAATTATCACAAATTGCGTAACTTGACGTTAGCTTTCGCGCGAGTAACGAAGACTCGAGAGGTTTCGCTGAGGACAGATCAGTCGGCTGACCGCACACGATATCGCCTGCACGTTAACGTTCACTTATTCGCCACATTACCTCGGTAGATTTCACTGAGTTTCATGGATTCATCTTAGATTCCGGGCTTCAATCGATTTCTCTCTGTGTCCACGTCGTGTGTTTGACAGTGAATTCTCGCAAAGCGGTTTACATCCCGATGTTTTTGCAGAGACAAAAAGGAAAATAGGCTTCCGACATGCGGGGGATAAACGCTGGCACAAGACCATCGAACCAGGCTTTGACTGAGACACATTTCGCGAATCTGTGCGGAAACACGAAAAAATGGAAACGGTACTCCGATCGTTAGAAATGTCTATCGAGTCGCGACAATATGCAGAACGCAGAGAAAGAATCGTGCTCGTCGATTAAAATTCACCATGCCAATCGGTAGACGGTAAGCAAACACGGAAGTTGACATGCTTTTTGCGATGGTTTTTCATTTGTGGTTCCCGCGGTCGTGGATAAATCTTCATTGAGACAATTACATGGTATAGAATCCCTGACAGTCCAATGTATTCAAATCCATTTGGATTTATGCACTGGTTTCCTCCTGGAAGGTTGCCTGTGCATCAACTACTCCATAGGCAAGCCTTGATTCTACGTGTAAATTAACATGTTGATTATACAAAATATATCTATTATCTATTTTAGCACCTTTTTCGTATTTTTCTTTTTTTTTTGTTTATATATACTTATTATACATATTTACTACAAAATAAAAATAAAAATATACAAGCGGGATTCATTCAATATACAGGGTGAGCCATTTTAATCTATGGACCCCAATTCCTCCGAATGTATGCATGGTACGAGAAAATGGTTCAGATAAAAGTTTTGTGACTTCGAGGGGGACATAAGATGGTGTCATTGGTTTGACCTTGAAGAATTATTTGAAAGTCACATGAAAGTCACCTCAATTTTTTTAAATGGCATCCCTATTTTTTATTGCATATTCTTGTAGCTTATCTCAAGACCTTTCCAAAACACTATAAATAAATGTTTTTTCGTTAAATATTTTCCGAGTTATAAGGCTTGAAATAATTTCTTAATTTTACATAAACTATAAAATATCTCGTAAAATATTCACTTTTCGATGATCTTACCTCAATACTTTTATGCACAGAATAATGAGAGGAATCAATTGGTGTAAAGAAAACACATAGTTGTTTTTAAGAAAAAATGTGCAATTTGTAATTAACAATTACATATATTTTTTTAAAAACAACTATGTGTTTTCTTTACACCAATTGATTCCTCTCATTATTCTGTGCATAAAAGTATTGAGGTAAGGTCATCGAAAAGTGAATATTTTACGAGATATTTTATAGTTTATGTAAAATTAAGAAATTATTTCAAGCCTTATAACTCGGAAAATATTTAACGAAAAAACATTTATTTATAGTGTTTTGGAAAGGTCTTGAGATAAGCTACAAGAATATGCAATAAAAAATAGGGGATGCCACTTAAAAAAATTGAGGTGACTTTCATGTGACTTTCAAATAATTCTTCAAGGTCAAACCAATGACACCATCTTATGTCCCCCTCGAAGTCACAAAACTTTTATCTGAACCATTTTCTCGTACCATGCATACATTCGGAGGAATTGGGGTCCAAAGATTAAATGGCTCACCCTGTATGTCCATGAGCATGTCAAATTTCTTCCACATTTGTACTTTTGTAGTTAAATACTTCTCTTGCGTCTTTTGTGTAGCAAAATGATATACACGATGTATCTGGCAGAGGCCATTAGGCCAGCAGCTAAAGTACGTTCAATCTCGCCTCGACACACTAGTCTCACTCCTCTTTTATTTAATCTACATTTGCCAATACCATCACGTACGGGTTGGTCTTATTTGTTTGGTAGTCTGAAACATTGTATTCTCTGAAGAGGAGTAGTCTCTGTCGTGCAACAAAAACTAAAACTTTGCGAAACACAACCCACTAATAAGGATATATTAAAAAACGAAGATAAAGCGAAAGAGAAAAATCACGGTAAGAAACAGAAAATTCAATAATATCATAAACATGTGGTGGACGCCGAATAAATAAGCACTCATGTAAGCTATAGATGAAAGTCAGATTTCAATATGTAATTAACATATTATAGGATACTAAATACTCGTTGAATATGATATGTTTTATCGAATAAAAATAGGAAAAATATGATTTATAAAGATATTCGATAAATGCATTTTATCATAATTAAAAATTGTCACTTGAGAAGTATATACAAAAAATAGAAATTTCATATATATGTATCCTAACTGCGAACTGTACGAAAATTAGTAAATATCAGCCTAATAAATGTAAAAATCGAATGAAGAAAAATATTGACCATGTCAGTTTCGATGACAATATATCAAAACTCATAGCGTAATTTCAAAACGTTCAGCAATCTAACAGCTTCATGTCATAGTTACCCTTCTTCATCTCCAACGGTCGTTCGAACACAGAGGATAGTTCATAACTCGTATTCATAAACATCTAACGTTTTTACTACATAACGTTTTTACAGTCACGTCTGACAATATTACACAGAGATTTCGCAAAAGAAACTATGCAAATGGTCACAATTGGCATCATCCATTCCTCCTTCCGGAACTAAAGCTGCACAATTCTGATTGCCCCCCAAGTTATCGGGTTCAACATTTGGCCATTTCTTTGTCCATCTAGCATATCCCAAGTCTAGCAAGTTCTGGTCCAAAACGGAAACCCAGTCACCTTCTTTGTAAAGATCGTGGAGACCGAGCCAAGCCTTATCCACCTTTTCCTCTTTTAGTAAATGCAAAAGGATGTTTTCTTCGTATTCCGAATTGATAATAGCCAAATGACCTAATTAAATGTGAAATACGATGAAAAATGTTTTGCACAACATTCGTATGTTATTATTGCCATAACTTTAGTTTTTCTAACATGAACGACGTGTGATGTTGAGCTGATTATACAAATATACGTTATGTCCATTTAATAACGAACGCTACATATATGATATACAATAAATTAGTTTCTTTACCTCCTTCCTGAATACAAGCCCGGCGGGCCTCGTTCCAGGTGATTTGGAAAGGATAATACTTATGCGTGCTCGTATTACCAGGATGGAAAGAGCCAGTGTTATTTAAACAACCGTCTGAAGAACTGACTGTCGTATACATTTATTATTTGCTCGCCCACGTAGTAGTTATATCCATTCGTTAATGGTTTCTTGATTGGTTCTTCTAACGGTAGAATAAATAAAGTCATTCGCTACTCTTCGAGACATATAAAACAATGTTCCGCGTTTCTTAGCCTAGAAATATTCCTTTACTGACGTAATACATTTTGTCTTAAAAAGGCAAGCAAATCTCGAGTTAATAAGTGACGAAAAATCTACGAATGTTACATGTCTGATAAGTCCTTATCTTTGAGGAAAAATATCTGGATAGTTTTTCTATAATTATTTTACTCGAAAGCCCAAACAATGCAAAATTAAGAGGAAAATAACAAGATTATAAAAAGTTTAGATTATAAAAGATTATTACGTTTTGTAACTCTAGCTCTTTTTGAAAAAAAAATATCACTAAATATAACAATTTATCTGCTCTATTTCGTATTATTTCGCTTATTTGGATAAATTTACCGGTATTTTGCATATCTGAATTTGATAAAAGTGAAGTTGTCGGCGGACACGGAGGATCTTCCGACGAATCTGTCCGAGTTCTACTAGTGTCAGCTATAGTGCACTCTCTTGCTCGACTTTTACACCAGAAAACGAGAAAAATTAGAAGATATTTGAACATTGTTAAATTTGTTGATATCACATTAGCAATGTACTACGAACTAACAACGTTTTGCGATGTACGTCTATTTATACTCGTTCGATATAATCGGAATTTAGATAACCGAGTCCGGTCAAAGAATAAACGCTGACTCGCTTTTGCGTAAGAAATAAAGTATAAACATATCAGTATTTCACACTAAAAAAGATTTAATACAATATTTAAGACGGTTATACTCTCGTTTATTTATACTGTATTTATAAATACTGTAATATGAATATACAGGGTGGCCCATCGAAAAGGAAACAAACTGAATAACTCTTACAAAAATGATTTTTCGAAAAAATGCAAAAACATGTCAATTATTATTGGAAGGGGGACATCTATTGACGTAAAACTCTTACCCTCAACTTCCACCCCCTAAGCGGGGGGTGGCAACCCTTAAAAATTTTAAACGAGAAGGGGGGTCGAATAATATATCATTGGAAAGGTCTCTCAATTCTCTATAATTCTACGTTTGATTTTTTAAATTTGATCGATTTGTTTAGAAGATACAAGGTGTTTTACAGGGTTACAGGGTTGTATCTAAAACAAACAAATCTGCATATCTTCAAATTTTTTTTATTATCTATTGTCAGCGTAACAAATGTTCAAAATGTTGACCACTAGCTTCCATACAATAATAAAGATTCTGCTCAAAACGTTGTCGCACATTCTGGAGCATTTGTGGAGTAATTTTATGGCATTCGTTAACAATACGTTGACGTAAATCTTCTAAAGAAGCTGGTTGTGTTTCATAAATTTTACTTTTTAAATGTCCCCATAAAAAGAAATCCAGTGGCGACAAATCTGGAGAACGAGGAGGCCATTCAATAGTGCCTCTTCTTCCAATCCAACGATTTGGAAAAGTTTGATCCAAATATTTACGAACAGACAGTGTATAATGTGGAGGAGCTCCGTCCTGTTGAAATATTAATTGATCTTCGAGATAATGTTCATCATTTTCGATAATATTGGTTAACATTGGATCAATTATGTTTTCTAGCAGTTCCAAATACATATCTCCAGTTAAATTGCCAGATAGAAAAAAGGGACCAACAATACGATCACCAAAAATGCCAGCCCAAACATTTAATTTTTTTGGGTGTTGAGTATGGGTTTCATAAAATATGCTTGGATTAGAATCTGCCCAATAGCGACAATTATGGCGATTTACTGTACCATTTTGAAAAAAAGAACATTCGTCAGAAAAACAAATATTAAAGAGGAAATTTGGATTATTCGTTATTCGTTCACTCATGACCTCACAAAATTGCAACCGACGGTCAAAGTCGTCTTCATTAAGTTCCTGTAACAACTTAATTTTATATGGGTGAAACTTATGATGTTTTAAAATTCGTTGAATACTGGTTCGACTAACACCAGATACAGCAGATAATTGCCTTGTACTCAACGTAGGATCAGCAGCAACATGGCCTAAAATCGCTATTTCCACCGCTTCATATCGTACACGATTTTCAGCATTCCGTTTTTTATTAACCACAGATCCTGTCTGTTTAAATTTTGCCACTAACTGCAAAACGTATTTACGATTGACATGTTTATTTGCATGCCTTTGATTGAACAGCTCAGCTGTTTTGTTAGCACATTTATTATTTTCAAAATAAAATGCAATTATTTCGATCCTTTCTGCAATCGAATAAACCATAATGTCAAAACAACGAATTATGAAATTTACTTGTCGCAAACACTAGATAAGTACTGATCTTGCTTATCGAAGCACACTGAAGAAAGATTAGGCTTCGTATAAGTTTAAATTTCGTTCAGTGTAACAAAAAGTAGCAAAGAAAAAACCAAAACATTGGAGCACATTGACGTAGAAATTTTCTTCAGTGTAGGCAAAGTAGTAAAGAGAGAGAAAGAGAAAGAATCAAAACATTGGAGTACATTGACGTGGAATAAATTCAAAACTTGAAAGCTTTAAGCTTTATCAACATTTCAAACAATTACTACGCTAACTAACACAATTTGAACACCTCTTGCAACCGATTAATGACCTGGTTAAAGATTATAAAGATTTATTTGTTTTAGATAAAACACTCTGTATCTTCTAAACAAATCGATCAAATTTAAAAAATTAAACGTAGAATTATAGAGAATTGAGAGACCTTTCCAATGATATATTATTCGACCCCCCTTCTCGTTTAAAATTTTTAAGGGTTGCCACCCCCCGCTTAGGGGGTGGAAGTTGAGGGTAAGAGTTTTACGTCAATAGATGTCCCCCTTCCAATAATAATTGACATGTTTTTGCATTTTTTCGAAAAATCATTTTTGTAAGAGTTATTCAGTTTGTTTCCTTTTCGATGGGCCACCCTGTATATATATAAAGCTATACAAAACTAATAAGTCCAGAACGAATAATAAACGTCTATCTTTTCATATCCATCCAGTGATATAATTTAAAATATATGATAAAATTTTAAATGAGAAAGTCGATGTAACCAAATTATATCTTTTTTTTTTGTTATCGACTTTAATCCAGTGCACATGCTCCCAACTGCTGATCACTGTTTACAATGACACCCATGTCCAGCCTTCCTCTCGGAAATTGTGATGTGATTGAGGCGTCTCATGTACCTAGATTAATCGCAATGATCTTGACATTTTTGTGCATCGTGTTTCACGCGAGTTGTTGCGTCTGATTTTTTTGATACATAATATATCTCCTGCCTATATCCCATGTCTATTGCTCTCGGTGTCTAGCATTTGACTGTGTCCTAGTGTCAAATTCAAATCTACTGAGTACAATGAATATTGCATTGTACCCAAATTAATCGAGCGCGAAAATACAAAAAGAAAGAATATATGTAATTATAATTATACATATAATATAATTATACATTTACTAATAATTAGATATGATTTATGAATTATAATTATATATATTTATTATACATATTTACTATATAATAAAAATTAATATATACAGTCGGGATTCATTCAATATATGTCCATCAGCATGTTGAGTTTCTTCTCATCATTTGTATTTTTGTAGTTAAATACTTCTCTTGCATCTTTTGTGTAGCAAAACGATATACACGATGTATCTGCCTGAGGCCATTAGGCCAGCAGTTACAAGTACGTTCAATCTCGCCTCGACACACTAGTCTCACTCCTCTTTTATTTAATCTACATTTGCCAATATCATCACGTACGGGACCTTATTTACGGTAGTCGGAAACATTGTATTCTCTGAAGAGGAGTAGTCTCTGCCGTACAACAGAAACTAGAAACTTTGCGAAACACATCCCACTAATAAGCAGATATATTAAAAAACGAAGATAAAGCGGAAAGAGAAAAATCACGGCAACAGAAAATTAACAAATATCATAAACATATGGTGGACGCCGAATAAATAAGCACTCGTGTAAGCTATAGGTGAAAGTCAGATTTAGATATGTAATTAACAGATGATAGGATACTATATACTCGCTGAGTACGACACGTTTTATCGAATAAAGATAGAAAAAGGATGGTTGATAGAGATGTCCAATAAATGCATTTTATCATAATTAAAAATTGTCACTTGAAGAGTATATACAGGAATTAGAATTTTTGTATGTATCCTAACTGCGAGCTGTACGAAAATTAATGAATATCAGCCTAATAAGTGTAAAAATCGAATGAAGAAAAATATTGACCATCTCAGTTCCGATGACAATATGTCAAAACTCGTAGCGTAATTTCAAAAAGTCTAGCAATCTAACAGCTTCGTCTCATAGTTACCCTTCTTCATCTCAAACGGTCGTTCGAACATAAACCGGAGGGAAGTTCATTCGTCTTCATTCGCAAACCCGATGACTCGCCATTCAAGTAAACTTGTCCTCGTCCACGGCTGTATTATATCGCGCGTGACACTTTCCATCGTCCTTATTCTGTACCAAGCAATTTAAATGATATACATTTGCCAGTTCAACCATGTACTATCGTGTCGTTTCAGCTGTCGGTCGCGTAGACTGTGTAGACAAACCGATCGTTCAGTGAAACTTCTAATGTCAGTAGAGAATGAGGAACTGAGTTAAATTCGTAGCCTCATTTAGCAATTAATTCAATCCTTCCTCATTGTTGCGTACATCGTTTTAGTCGTGCACGACCCAATAACAAAAATACATCAAAAACGCTCAAACTTGTCACGCTACGCACTTACGCGCACGTCTGATCCTTTGAAGAATCTCCGCGGAAGGCAATGAAAGGATTCGCGATCAGATCTGAGACGGCGGTTCCGATTGTCCTCGCAACTCCGCGGCGCTATTAGATCAAGGGGAAACTTTTTTTTCGTAAACAGTCTGCAGCAGATTTGATGTCAGGCAGCCAATGGGTGGATTCCAAGTTTAAGGAAAAGAAAAATATATAAGGAGTGAGAGGAGGTCGGAAGAACAGTCTCTGGTAGAAGGTCTTCGACATTCGGTGTTCTCAGTTGACTTGCAGATCGATCAGTGGATGTGCGAGTTACGAAATACATTCTCCTAGACGTTGTCGCATCGCGTTGCACGTGCGAACAAAGTATGCGCGTAGCGAACTAAATTAAACAATTGTGCAAAGTGAAAAATAAAGAGACAATAAACCACAGTGTAGATCGTAATACATTTACGCTGACCACGAAACACTAGTACTTCTGACGTTTGATGTAAGAAAAAACAACTTTAAGACAACATGCAAACATTTTGACCACTGTCCATGAAAATAAAATGTTCTACAAAATGTAATAAATTCAGAATAGAAGAATCATGCAAAAATAAAATGTTATTTACTTAGTTATTTATTTATATGTCATTATAAATATTTATGCGCTGATATATTTATATCAGCGACAAAATAATAAACTTCTAACGTTTTTACTACGTAACGTTTTTACAATCACGTCGGACAATATTACGCAATGATTTCGCAAAAAAAACCAAATTTAGATTTACAATTATAATCGTCCATTCCTCCTCCCTTAACTATAGTTGCGCAATTCTGATTGCCCCCCGAGTTATCGGGTTGGTATTGCCCGTTTGGTAATTTTGACCATCTGACATACCCCAAGTCTCGCATGTTCTGATTCAAAACGGAAACCCAGTCACCTTCTTCAAAAAGATCGTGAAGCCCGAGCCAAGCCTTGTCCGCCTTATTCTCCTCTAGCACACGCGAAAGGATGTCTTCTTCGGATTCCGAATCGATAATAGCCAAATGACCTAATTAAGTGTGAAATACGATGAAAAATGTTCTGCACAACATTCGTATGTTATTATTGCCATAACTTTAGTTTTCTAACATGAACGACGTGCGAGGTCGAACTGATTATACAAATACACGTTATGTCCATTTAATAACGAACGCTACATATATGATATACAATAAATTAGTTTCTTTACCTCCTTCCCGAATACAAGCCTGGCGGGCTTCATTCCAGGTGACTTTGTAAGGATAATACTTATGCGTGCTCGTATTACCAGATGTAAAAGAGCCATTCTTATTTGACAATAACCGTGTGAAAAACTGACTGTCACCTATATATAATATTTGGCCCACATAATAATTATTATGTCCATGCATGGTCAAGGGTTTCTTGATTGGCTCTTCTGACGGTAAAATAAATAAAGTCATTCGTTACTCTTCGAGACATATAAAAAAATGTTCCGCGTTTCTTAGCCTAGAATAATCCTTTATTGACGTAATACATTTTGTCTAAAAAAGGCAAGCAAATCTCGGTCCAATAAGTGACGGAAAATCCACGAATGTTATATGTCTGATAAGTCTTTATCTTTGAGGAAAAATATGTCTGGACAGTTTTTCTGTAACTATCTTACTCGAAAGCCCAAGCAATGCAAAATTAAGAGGAAAATAGAACAGGATTATAAAAAGTTTAGATTATAAAAGACTAGTACGTTTTGTAGCTCTAGCTCTTTTTCGAAAAAAAGATATCGCTAAATATAAATTTATCTGCACTATTTCGTATTATTTCGCTTATTTGGATTAATTTACCGGTATTTTGCATATTTGAATTTGAAAAAAGTGAAGTTGTCGGCGGACACGGAGGGTCTTCCGACAAATCTGTCCCAGTGTTATTAGTGCACTCTCTTGCTCGACTTTTGCACCAGAAAACGAGAAAAATTAGAAGATACTTGAACATTGTTAAATTTGCTGATATCGCATTAGCAGTGCACTAGAAACTAACAATGTTTCGCGACGTCCGTCTTTTATAATCGTTCGGTATAACCCAAATTTAACTCAAGATAACCGAGTCGGGTTATCTAACATGGATAACTGAGTCACGAAGATTAAACGCTCGTATCTGCGTAAGAAAAAGTGTAGCTAAATATATCGGCATTTCAAACATCTCGGTACAAATTATTCATATTTAAATAACTCTGGCGCATTAAGAAATATTTTAAAGGTCATTGGTCTTGTCTAGACTACGCCAGAGGAAGATCGAAGTCGATACGTAGCTGTGGCGAACGGATCAGCGAGATCCACTCGTTCAAAACGCGCGGACCGTTCGAATCCCGAAAGGGAAAGATAAATTTCGAAAAAGTCCATCCGACTCACCGGAATTAGTGTGAGCGTGTCCAGTAACGTTGCCGGTGGCCGAGTGAACCGCGTTGGTAGCGGCGTTCGCGACCTGTTTTAAGGCGCTTATCATCAGCATAGCTCCCGTTGGCTAATTGCCTGTCGGGATCAACATTTGACGGACGAAATGAATACTCAGGTGCCGGTACACGATGGCTCTCATATATCCGCGACTCCGGCACCGAGACACTTCGCGAGTGGACGGCCTCGAGAAAGGCACGGAAGCGGCCGTGGAAGCGTCGTCGACTTGCTTGGTCCCCTTCCTCGAAAGGCTTTCACCTTCACGGAAGTCTTCCCTCGCCGCCGACCGTAGACGTAGAGGACTCCTCGACACGCACTGTGACACGCGTTACGTCGACGTTGTTCCTGTCCGTATCAGTCAGGAAATTAATAAAGTAAGGCCTCGATCTAATGGATTAATAGATGGAAGGGACGTTTGTTAACGCCGAAAATCCGTTGATTCGAATTTAACATAGCGGAACTATTTGTACCATTTCTTATCGTTTTAATGTAAAAAATTATAATATAAAATTATTAAATTATTAGTACAATAGCTATAGATGAAGGTAAATCATCTGTTTCAAATTTTTCTGAAATGTGCACAAATGAAAAACACTGGTGTCCGGTCTATTAAACCCGAAATCCGTTCTACCGGAGTCAGTAGAAACCGTTAATCGAGGCTTCACTGTATGCGTAATATCGCTGATGCATTTGAAGACTAATTCCGTCGAACTAAGCGCGAAATTCATTGTAATTTTCTACCATGGAAGATTAATATTAAGGAATGAAGTAGAAAAGTGTACATTAAAAGGTTTAATATTTATCTCGTAACCCGATGAAGGGAATGTTTGGGGAGGGGGCTTGTTTTCAAATTAACTAAAATAACACAGTGTACTTTTCGGTTGCAGGCACTCACAGAAAGGTAGAATTGAAACAAGAATTTTCGCGACGTCGAATTGACGAATATCGATATCGGCGTCCATTCCTCTCGAGTAACCCGAGTATAGCGCTGTGTAGAAGTTATAGAACCTGGGAAAATGGCTGGTGACATTGTAGACTAGCTTACCAGCAAACTCAGCACTTTGCGACAAGCACCTATCTGTACCGGTCTCTCGGTGATCTCCAATTAAGTGTGCGCTAAGATTGCCACGAGAACTAGCAACTTGGAACAGTGGCAGGCGGGAAGAAAACGTGTAGCAGCAGCGACAAATAAAGCGTGTTCTTTGGCACAATGTGGAAAAATAAACTTCCCGGGTTTAATGAAGATAAAAGGACGTAATAAAGTTCGGCGAACGACAACGACGAAGAGAAAAGATAAGAAGAAAACGAAGAAAAAGCAGGCTGCGCGATAATATTCGCGACGTCGTTATCGCGCCTCACGCTAAATCGAATTTCGTATTCGTCTCCTTGGCTTCCGTGTACTTGAGAACTCAATGACAGCGACGGAATACTGCTAGATCACTGGCAAGGCTCGACGCCACCTTTCGACTTTAAAGCATTTTTCCTGGCGTTTTCTCGCGCGCATTTAAATCAGCTCGGCTCGACTGTTACTGGCGTCGAGGGAACAATGTTATTACGCGCGGATAAAACCGTGGTGGAAGCTGCACGGAAGTTTTTGGCTCGTTAGAAGGTCTGTGGATCGCCTGGCACGCAAGATTTGCGCGAATCCTTGTTATGCCGTCTTGGCGCAGCGCGTGGGATATCGATTTCGTCTCTTATAAATTTGCAAAATCCTCGCGGTTCAACATTATGCAATCGTGTTCTTCGCGGGAGAAACTGTCGGTCCGATTTCATCATCGACCGTCATTACAAAAGCCGTAATATACCGGCGTACGGCCCGAATCCCGAAAACAGACAGTCGAATGTCGAAACAAGAGGTGTCTGTCATAGGCAGAGCAACTACTATCGCGTCGCGATCGTTTTCCTGAAGAATCCGTCCGTCAAAATGTAAGGAAAAGAGATGCCTGTTCGCAAAAAGTAACAGTGTGTACATATACGTACACTAGTATATTTTGTAAATAGACACATATATGTAATTATAATTATTATACATTTACTAATTATTAGATATGATAATTATAATTATATATATTTATTATACATATTTACTATATAATAAAAATTAATATATACAGTCGGGATTCAATATATGTCCAGCAACATATTAAGTTTTTTCCACATCATTTGTATTTTTGTAGTTAAATACTTCTCTTGCATCTTTTGTGTAGCAAAACAATATACATGATATATCTGGCAGAGGCCATTAGGCCAGCAGCTACGAGTACGTTCAATCTCACCCGACACACTAGTTTCACTCCTCGTTTATTGAATCTACATTTGCCAACATTTACCGTCATGTACGGGTTGGTCTTATTTGTTACGGTAGTCGGAAGCATTGTATTCTCTGAAGAGGAGTAGTCTCTGCCGTACAAGAGAAACTAGAAACTTTGCGAATCACATCCCATAATAAGCGTATTATGTTAAGAAACGGAGATAAAACGGAAAGAGAGAAATCACGGCAAAAAACAGAAAATTCAATAATATCATAAACATATGGTGGACGCCGAATAAATAAGTACTCGTGTAAGCTATAGATGAAAGTCAGATTTCGATATGTAATTAATAAATGATAGGATACTATACTTGTTGAGTACGACACGTTTTATCGAATAAAGATAGGAAAAGGTTGGTCGATAAAGATGTCCAATGAATGCATTTTATCACACTTAAAAGTTAACACAGATTTATGCGCTGATATATTTATATCAGCGACAAAATAATGAACTTCTAACATTTTTACAGTCGTATTTATTCTTCTTCTCAGTCATAACATCTTGTCAGATTTGTTGTAATCCACAATAGATGCTCATGGAAAAATTTAGCACAGTAGTTTTTCTCCTTGCTTTCTGTACTGTATTCTCAGTATTTTTTGTCGTTGACTTTTTGCAAGAGAGGGGCGATCGAAAAAAACCAACAGCTCTTGGTCAGATTTGAACTCGGGTGTTTGGTTCGTTGAGACAATGCACATCACTCTGAACTACGACCGCCACTCTATAATATAAATATTTATACATGAAATTATATTGTGGCGATTATATATCGACACATGTTCCGTCGATCAGATCGACGGTAGACGATAGGACGACCAAATGAACATATATACACATACAGACGCGCATTGAGACATTCTGAAGAAGAATGTAGAATCAACGAATGCAAACGATAATAAAAACGCTCAACGGTAATGCGCTTGAATAATTAAAGAAACGAACTTAATTTAAATGAGAAATTAATAAAAGACACGATGGAAGTGCGTCGGTGATGAAAAACCGGGCACATAGCATCAGACATACATTTATCATGCACAGAGAGTAGACATGGGCCAGCGAGCCTAACGATGTAAGCGGCGTTAAACGATTTAAAGGCCGGAGAAATTATCAAAAAGGAGCGCTCGCTGAGGATAATAACAGTCCCTCGAAGCGATAGGTGAGATTCGACCGGCTGATTTCATCGCGGACGTGTGTACGAATTCGTGTTAATAAAGATTGTTCAAAAAGTTAAACAGCGAGTAACGTATTTTATAATAAGAGACATTCGCCTTCACTCTCCTTGAGCCCAGCAATAATTAGCCATGCACCGACCACGCTAAAATATAATACAAAACTAATAAGTCCAGAACGTATACGAATAATAAACGTTCATCTTTTGATATTCATCATTTGATATTCAGTGATATAATTTAAAATATATGGTGAAATTTTAAATGAGAAAGTCGATGTGACCAAATTATATCTTTTTTGTTCATAATAAAAGAGTTCTTTCTCTCAATATATGAACCATTTCAAAATTTCATAAATTTCTTTTCTTAAAAATTGTCTATGTTTTCTCGCAAATTCACCTAAGATAAGAATAGGTTTGTGTCCAAGAGAGAAAAATAAGAAGATAATTCACGATATATTACATATATTTATATCGAGCGATCATTAGTCATCAATATCCTGATGAGCATACGTAGGTGTTCTGATTGTGTGATATTCAATTGTTTCCTTAACAAATTAATAATATCGTGTCCTTGTCTTATTAATATCGCATTTTTCATCAAATTTCTGACAATTGTAATAATAATAATAAGAGATATTTAACAATGCGTAAAAGACGGTAATTGGCCGGCAACAGAGACAAATATTTCTATCGTGTGTTACAGCTCGATTGGCATAATCCAATGAAATTTTAAAGAAGAACGAGGGAAAAGAAGAAGAAATGATCCCCGGGAGAGTGATGTAAGAACTGGTGCATAGAAAAGTAATCTGGCTTGCTATAATAACGCGGCACGCATCGCTAACTAAACGCACCTTAACAGTGAGAGGGGACGCTAGAGGCATTTTTACGACGAAACGGAACCGGTATATCGAAGTAGCAGTTAGGGATTGGAACTGGCTATCTCCGGTGTTAAAACATGCTATAATGCTATTTGCGAAACGCGAATCACATTGGCAAGGACTTTGGATCGCCCCATCTTAGATACGTTTAATTTAATGAAGGAGGAGAAGAAAGGAGAGCTATTGTTCGCGATGGTGATCTTGTGGAAAACCGATGATCTGCGTTTGTAATCGGAGTCACAGTTGTCCTTCGAATAACTTTAACTTCTGTCTGCTGCATTGTATATACGTATAGAGGCGAACAACTACAACAGTGAGATGGAGTTTATAGTTAAACTTCCAGGCGATGTCAAGATCGACCTGGATCGTAATCAAGACCGAAAGAGTTGTCGAAATCGTTTGGAAACTCTTGCTCATTCGTCACTTCTTTTGTTACAAGAAAGAAAGGAGGCAACTTTCAGCAGTGAATTTTCACGAACCTCTCTATCGAATCTGAGAGGCAATTGTAGATATCATGTCAAGATCGACCTGGATCGTAATCAAGACCGAAAGAGTTGTCGAAATCGTTTGGAAACTCTTGCTCATTCGTCACTTCTTTTGTTACAAGAAAGAAAGGAGGCAACTTTCAGCAGTGAATTTTCACGAACCTGTCTATCGAATCTGAGAGGCAATTGTAGCTCCATATATATATATATATATATATATATATGGTGAAGAAATACTTATTGACATTACTAAGCAGACTACACAATTATAATAATGTAACTGTCAGATGGAAATAGAAGAGATGTGTAAACTTCAGGTTAAAAACAAGGTGGTTAAAAATAAAATTACCTAATGCAATTTCAATAGACATTGAAATGGGACTTTTGGTTTATCCTATATAATATATGTACGTATTCCTCGCAAAACGCTATCACAAAAATCACTTGAAAGATATCCCCTACGTCACTCGCGCCCAAGGGCCTATCGTATAAAAAATCCCAGAGGCATCTATCTCGATGACCCACGATGAGACCTTCTTGCTTGAAAAAATTAATTGGCACTTACCACTGTCATTGTGACGTGTCTCCGCGATCACCTGGAGCTCGATGATTTATTTCGTATATTCTCTCCGGGAGACACGAAACTGAAAGTCGCGCGCGACTTTTTCCGCAAGCAGCACCGCGAGAGCTCTCGCAGATTCATCAAGGCCGCGGAGATTTGACAAACCCGAGGAAGAGAGCGGGATTAGGCAGCGAGAGGGAAAACGATTGTGTCACGTTGGTGCATCGACTGAGTAGTTCGCTTAGGAGACACCTTCAAAGACAACACTTTCTCGAGCAACCTTTAACTCGCAGCATCACGTTCCGTCTACATTTTCATCTTTTTTCTCTTATTTTTTCTTTCTGTTCTCCTCCCCGCATCTCATCCCCGACTTCTATGGATTTCGCCAGTTAATTATTAATCAAATTTCTCGCAATTTTATTTTATTAATTATCCGTCGTACTCTCCAGCGTATTCTCGCATCATCTGATTTTTATTTTAATTTCACAGCACCCTTCGACGTGCAGATTATTCAATGGCCTTCTCGGATATATATTCCCTCGATAACCGGCGAGAAGCAATCGTTCGGAAAGACGCGAAACGGTTGAAAAGCTTTTGCTTTGAAAGTAAAAATAATTAATCGCGAAAAAGCGAATCGATTCGGTCGCAAAAGGATCTCGATTAGCGACATCGACGACTCGGAATGTTGTCGAATGTGCAACGCGTTCGCGAGACCGCGTCAAGAAAATCTCGGGCGAAAATAGAAAGAGAAGAGAAAAGGAAATGGGCGCGGGAGCTCGCGCGATTGTACTAGGCTCGACGACGGAGTCAAGGATGCTCGACGAAAGAAAGGCCGACTGCATTTCACGATGCGCCCCGCTATTACAACGTCAGAGGTAGTTGAGATTTAGCTCTCGGTCGCATTCATTTTCCAACTGTAGCGTTTCGTCGCGCTCCGTTCTCAAGCAAACTTGTTAATTGCTCGACCTACTCGACGTTCATATAATGGAGTCGTGTCACGTCTGATATCGCGGTGAGCAAATTAAAGCGGCAGGATCCGAAGGATGAAAGATGAAGCCCGTGAACGGAGGCGGAATATCGTGGGGAGGAAGCCTGAGAAACCGTTGCCTGTCAAAGGGTGAAGGAAGTAACGAGCGGGTAAGGCGTAGAGACGTTATTCGGGGCTATTCAAATCCACTTGTTAAATCTCGCTTCGAAATCTCGTGCGACACGCTTCAGAAATTTGTGAAATTTCGGCACGTCGCCGTTGTTCCCGTAAATCTCGGAATCCCCGTATCGTAGATTACGATGCGAGTTTTTAAATCGCGTTAGGAGCGTCGAGGATATTGAATATTGCATGCATAAATGCAAGCCTGTCAGCCGTGGATGTGACCGCGGAGGTCAGCATTACGTCGCGAATGACAAGTTGGATGAAACGCGAGGTCTTCTCGGCGAATCTCGTCGACCTCAAATGAACGGAATGGAATACTCGATTTAAGCGGAGTATTACACAACACCTGAAAACTTTATTTCAGGAAATTCATCGAGAAACGCCCTGAGCGACTGTTCCGATCGAAGTTGGGATAATTGTTAACTGGATAATAGTCGTTACGTAACGCCATTAAGTTCGGCGAAACTATCGGAAGAGATGGAAGAGAAAAAACGACGAGCGATAACGCGATGAAATCTGGCGAGAAGCGTACATGCGTGAAAACGCTTCTTTAGCAAATGAATTAATTGCATTAATGCGCCCGTTGTTCCGGCGCATCGAAATAAATTTGACTAATCAGGATTAAATTTATATTTTCGATATATACACTGCACGTTGTTGAAGCATTAAGCGCATTTCAATACGCGAATTTGTAATTAAAATATCTGAAATTCAATTTGCCGTTAAGTAGGTCGACTTCGTTCGTGTCTCCGAAGACGATCGTAAGTTTCTCGCGCGCGGTTCACCGCCAATATATTCGCTCTAGACTTTAACGCAAATGGATGATGGACCGGCAGGGCTTGAGGAAGATAAACCTCTGGTGCGCGGTGAGAGAGACCGCCGTCAAAAATTTCAACCGGGAAATGACAGAGCTGTCTAATAATTTGAACACGTTAATATACGAGCGATATATAAGGCGAAGGAATGTATAGGCATCTATATTTTACACGATCGTTCAATGGCGCGTATCGATTTTTAATAAAAGGCTATCTAATAATAAGTCTTTTCCTTCGTAAAAACTGTCATCTGCGTCACTTGTTCCTGGGTAGAATGTCATCCTTCTGGATATTTGCGAAGAGTTACGCAAAGTTGCGACGACGGAAACTCGTGCTCTATCTAATATATCTTTCGCACTGCACGGTTCTCTCTCTCTTTCCTCTTTTTCCTCTGTGACCGTCATATATCTCATCTCGACAATTCTATTTCCTTAAATTCGCGTTTATTCTTGATCCAAATAATGAGCTTTATAATCAGATTAATCCACCAGAGAGAAGAGCTCGGGATTTCTTTCTCTCGAATTCCATTTTCCGTCAGATGGAAATGCGTTCATTACATGAAATCGCGATGATACGAAATTTCAATTACCGATACGCGATGTCGGGAGCATTATTGGCGAAATCGGAAGGCTGTCTTGCCCCGAGCGATAAAGGAACTGGAGCGTTCGGGTTATTGGGGAAGAATGACACTTGACCGAGACGATTTTACGGCGACGCGATTCGAGTTTCGGGTTTGCCGTTCAGAAAAGTCAGGATATTTCAACGGTACAGAAAAATGTCACGCTTCCGCTGTCTCAGAGAAAAGTTTTCGTGACAGACGCCAAAGGCTCCGACAATACGCCGGTTCGGATACTGTTCTGTTTACAGCAAAGCTCCGTTTCAACGTTTTTCGTCCCGTCCGTCGAAAAGAGATCGACAGATAAAGGTTTCAAAACCAAAAACAAAAACGCGCACACATAGTATATTGATGGACACGTTAACATATAACTTATCAATCTTGATTGTTTTTAAATCAAATTGTTTTTAAACAAAATCACTTGGATCAAATAAGAAAAATTTCCTTACTTGATGACTAAAAAATGTAGCCCCTTGTCTTCTTCCATTAAACATACAAGTTTCGCGAGAGAGCGATGCAAAAATTCACATTGTATATCTACTTTTAGATACCTCGAGCTTTAAGCACGTTCCGCCTTTAGAAATGCATGAGCTTTTCCAAGTTATAAGGATTCCAAGCCGTTAGGCAAGATATAAGAAATCCGGATTCAGAAAATCAGTCGTTCGGAAACAATTCTTTTCTATCGTCCTTATATACTAGTCCTTCGTACGGAGGAAAATAAGATTTTCTTCATAGAGAAATCCGCTGCTTAATCCACAATATAGATAATCTCGTTCAATGGCAATAGAATGAGTTATAACGCGCCAACAAACAGAGTATTGGATCTTGAAACAAGATACATTCGTTAGTACGGGTGTTACTAAATGCTTAACGAAATAAAGTTGCGACCAGTTAATTATATGTTGCTGTTCGGATGCACCTGTTCGTTTTATGACATTTATGCGTTATTTCAAAATGCTCGGACAATATTTCTTTCTCGATAATCCGAACATTCATAAACATCACCAGCGATTGTTTATATGTCTAATTGAGCCGTAATCAGCTCGTACGGTACAAGTACGATATTTTGTAAGTATAGGACAAAACTGATCGATATATCGGCAAAAAATCCAATGTAAGTAAATAAAGTTTTGCAAGATTAATTTTCTATCCAATTAACGAATCCATTATTAATCAACATCAATCCCGGGACTCTTGTGGGATCGAACATTGAAACGAGAAACGCATCGATTTCATCAGTAGCCAATTAGTATGTCTTTGCAAAAGACGAGGACAAAAAAAGCATGCAATGTAGTAGATGTAATGTACAAACCAATTGTTGAGCGGTTCTGGGATTGGATGATCGGATTGTTATTCGCCTCGGCGTTTGTCGATTGTGAGCGATGATCGGACGTGACGGTAGTCGTTGAAATGTTGTTAATAGTATTGCCGGGCACGGACGTCGATGTTGTCGAGGCCGACGATGTTGTCGAGGACGGATTTGTAGCGTTCGTAGTTGACTTCGAGGACCAGGAGCTGCATGTGTCGCAGCCTTCGGCAGAGCGTGTCGATAATCGGCAGCAAGACCAACGTTTTCCGCTCCACAGGCCCGCGTGGTAACGCCCGCTCAAACCCGAATTTTCACTGCACACTATAAATGAGTGCCGCTCGCAAATCGTTCTTAAAAATGATATATTGCGCCTCAAGTGATAGATTACGACAGCACTATGATCGAGTACGTTAGAGCTTTATTCTCGAAATTCGACATTGACTTAATGCTATCCATTATAATGAACTAATTTTATTACAATTTATGATTATTTAAAAAAAAGGAATACTTAGGTAACATACAATATGTGTATATACAATTTACAGTATATAAAAAAAACATATATTATGTGTGACCTAAGTATTTCTTTTTTTTTAATATTATAAATTGTAGTAAAATTAGTTCATTATAATGGACAGCATTAATGAACAGCATTGTATGTATAACAATCATAATGGACCTAGTTCTTACAGATTATGAATTCTTATGAAAATCACGTCTTCAAACATATCTTTGTACTTAAACATAAAGGTTCTTCCTATTCATGATAAAACTGGGATGCCATCGAGAGACTTATCATTAGTGCTACTTTCTGATTCCTATCGTAAGATATTAAAGTGGATAAAGTGGCAGTCATTAATTCTGTTAAAAGCGCGACATGTGTGCAAAATTGAATAATAACGAGGAAAAAGAACGAAAGAAAGATGTAGAAGTGGAAGAAGGAGGAATACTCACCAGCGCGTATGGCACGTATCCACTCGGCACGATCCTGCTCGCGAGCGGCGAGGAGGTAGAGCGTGTACTCTTGACCAGCTTCCCGATATCCCACCTGGAAGGGCAGTCCGGATGGTATCCCGCTGCCTCCACCGGCTGCGTCGCCGCCACCCGCCACGTCACCGACGGCACCACCTCCGCCACCGGTGCTACCATTCCCAAGGCTGGCCGTCTCCACCACGTGGACGCTCTCCACAGCGATCCGTCCACGTTCCTTGCGGCGCTGCAACAAGCAACGATTAGCATTTAACAGTCAATTTATTAAAAATCAAATTGCGCCGACCTCTAAGCGCTACTAACAACTTTCACTGAACGGAGAGCTTAGAGAAAGAGAGGGGGAGGAGAAGGGGAGGGGGTACGTTTCAAGAATATGAATGTTTGGATAATGACATTAATTTCAGAATTAGAAATGTCGGATGTGAGAACGTGTCAAGCGTCAGAACGACGTCGAGGTGCTCGTTGCACGTCCAAGGACGTTCCAAATGTACTTCAGATATGACATAGCCTTAGCAAATATGAATGTCAATTTCTAAACATAAAAGACTTCAGTGATAGCAATAAGGCATTAGTGATAACATAGCGGATCTATCTTTGGAATAATATATCTACATATACATTTGGTACAATATATCTACATATGATATATCTAACACTACGGTAGGAAAAGCAATTTACGAACCGAGCGCGAACGGCATCGAGCGACTCTCCCCGGGGAGACGTTAATTCCTAACGGAATTCATGCGGTTTCGCGCAACATGGATTTTCCATCCGACGACGGACCGTCTAATCAAACAAAGGAGGAGAGCAGAGAGGAGTTTGGGAAATGCATTCGAATACTCGAGATTCTCTGAGACACCCTTTTACCTCCACTTTGTACGGTAGATCTCGCGACGCGGTGAACAGGACGAGCCCGACGAAGTCGACGGAGGATCACTATGCACGTGGACCACTACGTCTGAACGTCCGAGATCGGTAAACGACAAACGATGCACGAACGTTTAGAACGGAAGCGATCCTCTCGAAGCGATGAGAGAAAAGATCGGGAACACAGCTGATCTTCGTCTGCTTTCGCGATGCCGCGCTGTCCCGAGACCCCAAGGGTAGGTGTACTCGATCCCGCAACCCAGAGGATCAGATCGAACGGAGATCAAGATTCGCCAGGAGAACAGCTGAATTGCGTCGTGGACCAGGCCGCGTGTTGTCCCCCTTCCGTCTTCCAGGTCGACCTCGACGGGAGACCAGAGATTAAAGCGTCATAGACTCGTCCGAGGGATCGTCAACTCGCGGAAGGGTATCGAGGGTGCTCGAACGGAACCGGAAGATCAGCTTAGTTCGCGCTTCGTCGAGACCGACCTCGAACGACGGCCACTGACTGAGCAAGCGAGTGAGCAACAGTATTAGGAACCCAGCGACGAAGGAGCGGAAGGAAGGATGAGGAAGAGGAGCGAGAGGATAGGATGGGGAATTCACATGGGGCGCCTGCGCCACTAATTTTACACACGGTATCGCGGTGCACGTTATTCGCCACCTCCTACCGAGAGCAAGCAGCCCGGTCTAACGGCTCGTTTAACGACTGAGATAGCTAGTGGGCACTAGTCACGATCGCACGCGGTTACCGAGCCGATAGTTACCGGTCTCGTCACCTTGCTCGCCGTCACGAGATTAAAGGGACCTACGCGACAAAGAGGAGATTCATCCCCCTCTCCTTCACCTCGTCCATCCGGAATGGGTCTTGTTTGATGGAGATGACGTTCGGACGTATCGTGTCGCTTGAATTCCATTGAATGACAATTACCATATTTTGTTGTTGTCTTGATAGTTAATTAAATCTTGATTACATTAGTGTGTCGGAAAATTATAAGGTAGGTTTTTAATCCAATTTCTTTGGAATTTAAAATTATTTATACCCAGCGAGCATCAACTGACAGTAATATTATATCAATATTATAATTTTCCATTCATATAATATAAATGCAATATGACATGCGTTATGTCACAGTTACATTATTGAGTGGGAAATTATAACATTAATATTATATTATTAGTAAGTTTGCTGAATATAATTAAAAGGGATGAATTAATATTATTTTTGTATATGTGTGCGCGCGCGCAAATTTTGTAATTGCAAAAAGAAGGAATTTCAAAATAAATATTTTTTATGTCCATGAGATTAATAATTTCTCGTCCATGAACAACTATATTCCACTTATTGCTCGTAAACAAAGTCTTTCTTCATAATAATAACAATCCCTTTCGGTAAAACAATTTGTTGGAACATAATATCACTGACCAAACAAACGGACTAAAAATTTGTTTAACTCACTGGTGGCATGCATGTATCTTAGCCCTTGCAAGAAGAAACAAACCGATAGATTGCACATCGAGTTCTCTTTTTGTTATTAGAAAATAAAAGATATGTTTATAAAGCCACACTCACCTCACCATCTCCGTCGTAGTAGATGAGATAATGTTTCGTCAGCACGAACCATCGTTGCTTATAATTGACCGGGGTGAAGCGCTTCTTGTTCTGGGAACGTTTTATCATGAATCCCTGCCGGACGACGTCTCCACCTTTTGACTCTAGCTTCCCATCTTTCCCTGCCATCACAGGAGGGCCTCCCTAGCAACAATGAAACCATCATTTTCCCGCACGGCAACGGAGCCCCGTCGGAGGAGCGTCAATATTTCCGTCGCGCGTTCCGCACGAAGGGGGACTAGAATTGATACTTGTTGCACAACAATCCTAATTCGACACCTTTCTTTACGAAACGATACACAAAAAGTTACAGTTCGAGGTCTCTCCGCCCGCCAATCCGGCTTATCCGGCTCTGCTCGAGATAAGCGAGGACGCGAGAGAAAAATTTCTAAATATAGCACACACCGCAGTCTTTTTCCTCGTTCCATAACTCGCGGACTCGGCTCACGTGTCCGGTGTGACTAATGACGGGGCGATCGTCGTCACCGCGATCATCCGGTCGTCACGCGCGACGAGGCGGAGTCGAGGTAGACGCGGGCCGAGGACGACACGTCGGGCCGAGAGGCGTCGGCGTCGTCGTCGTCGGCGCGAGAGCAGTATCGCGCTTGTATCGCGACCGTTTTCGGCAATTCGAATTCCACGGGCGACGTCGACGGCTCGATCGGCCGATCGCGCCGCTGGTACCGGACAGTACCGCGCCTCTTACCATGCGGACAAATGTGCGGCTACCACCCCGCGGTCCCGGCGCCCGTCGGATGCATGACCGCCGGCGCCCAAACAAAGAGTTCACGTGGAACGGGCGCGTACGCGCACACCGACAATCTGTCAAAACGGAGACGTCGCGCGGCGACGTCGGGGAATTCGCGAGATATCAGGAAATGCTTCACTACGCTGGTCAACTCACGGCGGCTCGGGGAAAACGCGCACGCGGGACGGCCGCGAGGTCGGTCCCGGGCGTCGCTTAAATCTCCACGGGGGAGGGCGAGTTCCGGAGGACGAGATTCCGAGATTCTCGGCAGGGAAGTAGCGACGTGAGGGACACTCGCCGACCTGCGTAGGAGCCGGACGTAGCAAGATGGCGGACTCGGATTCCGCGCCTTGTGCCGCCTTGTTGTGCCTGTTGTTGTTTTGCTCTGCTGGCGTTTACCTTTCCGCGCACGGCTGATCTTCGCGCGCGCGTGACGCGGCAGGAGCGGACTCGCGGCGATATCCGCGTGGGCGCGAGAGGAAAGTCGACCGACTAGAGGCGAGCGAGGTTTCGGGGAGAAACGCGCGAAACATAACCTAACCTCGTCAATGAGCTGAGCTCCAGGTCGAACTCCAGACTGTTGTTCGGGTTCTCGGTCGTCTCGAGTATGGCGGCCCCCGAAGCGATACAGGTGAGCTCTTTGCCGTTGCCGCCCGTTCAGTATATCAATCTCTACACGGACGAGAATGTGCGGCGTGGACGTGCCCCGCGGCCGCCGCCGGCGATCCACGACAGCTACTCCATGTTCGGCAACGTGTTTAACGCCGACGACACGATCATCAGGCCGCTCGAGGCCCAGGGAATCAAAAGACTGTACCCGCAACACTTCGACCGCCGGCGCGAGCTGAAGAAGCTCAACCACTCGCTGCTCGTCAATTTCCTGGATCTGATCGACCTGCTCGTTCAGTGCCCCGACAGCCCGAGACGCGCGGAGAAAGTATGAGTTCGACGTTTACTGTTATTTTTGCTTCGGATTCTCATTTTGAGTCTGGAGTCACGCGTTGTACTTTGTGACGGAACGGTTTGACATTCTTACAGGTCGAGGATCTCAGTCTGTTGTTCATTCACATTCATCATCTGCTAAATGAATTTCGACCGCACCAGGCCAGAGAAACGTTGAGAGTTATGATGGAATTGCAGCGCAGGCAACGTCACGAAACGGCGCTGCGTTTCCAGAAACATCTTGAAAAGGTAAAATTTTACATCATATTTTTAGAATCTTTGTAATGTTTCACATATATGTTGCTGAGTGTCACGAATGTTGTCACCAATGTTGAATTTGTGACCGATGTTGAAATCGTTCCAGGTTCAAGAAATACTCCAGCATGCCTTACAGATGCTTCCTGATACTTCAGAGCTGGATTCCAAGCTCGCGATAAACACAGACGCCATGGAATCCGTGGATAACTTAGGCTTCGAACAACAAACCCAGGATCCTTGTAGTCCAAGTGATCGTATTATGTGCAAAGTGATAGACGATATGCTTTCCTCGAATGGACTGTTCTGAGGTATCGCTCTTTACTCTTGTGTGTGCAAATTGATCTGCCAATGAATACTTTGAATTACGTATATAAATCACAATGGTAGATAACAATAAAATGTTATCTTTTTTTTAATGTTACTAGTTCTTTAATAAAATGACTATTTAAAAAAATATTAGTGTTAAAGAACTACCATTGGTATCTGAAACATACCTTACATGTCATTTATCTATAAATAAGGAGATTCTAATTGCTTTAAAATTTACGTTTTATTCCTTATACATAATTAATTATACATAAGTTTGACATTCTGTATATATAATGTATTCCAGATTTAGTAAAATTGAGAGATTACATACATGTGATTGTGCAAAATTAAGCACATTTAACACAAATACTATACCGGCTCTTATATACATTATATCTTATAGACATTTATATAGTACATGTCTATTCTAGTCATATTAATACGACATTAAAGCTTAAATATAAGACAGATTAGATACAAATGCAAACACACATGCATACAAATAATTTACCTCTTTATCTTAGAATCAATTGTTCTTATTAAATCGGGCACCTTTTTTTTTATCATTTCCTCACTTCTTGCATTCACTGGGTAAAAAAATACCACATAGTATTAAATAATGTTATTTATTGAAATAATTAGAAACATATTCACGAATTGTTCATAGATAACATGAAATGTTTTATGATAATGATAATGATGGATAGAGGGAAAGGAAAGATGGAAGAATACTTTTTAAACTCACCTCACAAACAGCAATCACATGAAGGAGATATATTACATACACATATATAATAATAAACATAATCATAAAAATATAAACAAAAATATCCATTCTGAGCTCCTGTAAGGAAAATAAATTTATTAGTTTTTCCAAATAGCAACCCCTGCTTCCGCATCCACTCCTGAAAGATTTCTGAAAGATTCTATAATAGAAAAGAAAATATATAAGTATTTATACAGTGCCAGGGCCTAGTTCTCTCAATTTCCAAGTCTCTCGCTAATGTTCACGTCCTGCAAAAGAAAAACAATGTAATAATTACTGCTCCAATTGCTACACTTGGAAAAGAAAAACAGTGTAATAATCGCTGCATCTTATTTATCGAAGAAACACAGAATCATGTGAAACCATTTTTTTAATAATTAAAAGTATGTTAAAAATATGTACTTTATAAGATTATAATTATAATTTTGTGTAACAATATATAAAAAGAAACAAAAGACACGTACAATATGTGAAAAGCGATATGTGATTTATTAATTTCACATATGAAAATTCATTTACAAAAATTAAAGTAGAAAATTCTCAATATATAAGTGCGTATATGTACATGTATATGCGCGCATACAGACATATATATGTATATACACATGTATATACATTTCTCGTATCAATAGACTATTATATCTGGTGTTTCTTCGATTAAACTATTCTTGCACGACTGGTTTCAAATTCCCTCTTTTTTGCACGATTCGATCCTGTCAACAGATAAAATATTAACAGCATCAATAAATATAAAGGTTTAAAGGAAGGGAAGCTAATTTAGGAATGGATGTGGGAGATTTGTATTTTTGTAATCTTAAAGTTCTTTTTGATTAGGAAGGAACTGTTTCTATCTCTATAACCGTGCTTCTGTAACTGTGGTCGAAGTATTGATGTTGTATCTCATGACTAATTGCGTGGTCTTAAGTTTCAGTTTAACAGCGTGGCATTTTCATTTTCTTATCTTCATCAGACCTCCTCCAATTTCCTTAAATAATCCTCAAATAACAATCTTGTCACGAAATCTTCTTTCTTCATTTTCTCATATGATTTCAACAGTTCCATCTTCATGATATCCATCAATCAATAAGTAATAGGTTTCTCTTCTTAACAAATTCATTTGCATCGTGTTGTTTGTGTACGTTTCATTCTCTTCACAATTTTACATTAAACATTTTTATCTGAAATATTTCTTCATTGTAGTTTATAAGAATTAAACAAATATTCATATAATGCCATATTGCATGTAATTCTATCCAAAACTCCTTCCTGTGTCACTCAGATATTATGAATGTTTGGGAAATTATTGATTTTCTGAATCGTGTTTTACATATCTGGCAATCAAATCTTTAAACGATCACAAAATTATTGCTATTATAGCCTGACAAAATTAAATTTTGTGACTTATTTGAAAGTACTTTGTTGGAACCGGAAGGCAAATAGATGCGTATCATTATTCCAATTTTAGTTGCTGTCAATTGTGATGAAATTCATAATTAATAAAAATTCTTTCGCCATGGACCACGACTTCTTGTCCTGAATCCACCTCTTCCTCTAGGTCTGTTACCTTTAAATCTACCGCGGCCTAAAAGCAATAAGTAAAATTAATGATAATTATGATTATAAATTAAAATTTTGTCTTTTCAAGTTGAGATTGGTTCGTCTACTCACCATAATTTGATATGTTTGAACTGTATTTGCCACTAGGAGGTGTATATATTTCTCTTTTGCTGTTTTTATCTTCCTTACTACGTTTATTCGAACTGTTGTCATTTCCAAATGTGATAGGTGTATGTCTTTTCTGAGCAGAATTCTTTTCGCTCTAAAAAACAGACACGAAATTAATAAAAATATTACAAGTCAAAGCATAGCAAATGTAAAGTGTAGATATATTTATTTGCATTAAAAAAACTGATAGAATTTAGAACAATTGTATTGAAAATTAATTACCTTTTTGTCATTACAAGGCGTTTTCCATGAGAGATGTATAATGCTTTTAAAGCTTGGAGGTGAATGAAACAGATCTTTGATTAAAGTATTGATATTATTGGTTGTTTTTAATGCCACGACTTTTAATTGATTTTCTTCAGATTTCAATTCCTCTTCTGTCTTTCCGCTGATAGCTTCACGTAATTTCTTTATGTAACCTTGAATGCCTCTCGCAAAGTATTGTAATCTTAATCGGAATTCTTTGAGTTGCTCTGGATCCTTTATCAAAAATTCAGGAGTTTGCTTACAGAGTTTATGAAAAGCATACATTAAACATTCCACGTGACTAAATTGTAACTTTGGTACATCAGTAATTTCTGTAGCTGGAGGAAGTGGCATATAGGTCTGAAATAAATAATGATAATGAAGTGAAAAATAAATAATAATGATCAACAATAATTTTGAGTAACAAAATAGAAACATTAGATATCACGAAAATAAATTATTAAAATGTGTATATGTGTACGCGCGCTAGCGCGTGTGTGTGTAAAAACACAATACTTACAATAAGAGTATTGTAAAGCTGTTGAGCTTTATCTTCAGGTTTTTCAATAGTCCCACAAAATACAGTTAATTCAGCAAGCAATTTTAACAATTCCAATTGAATATCTCTACCATCGGGAGAAGTCATCAAAGAAAGATGCGGTAGAACTTGTACGCAAATATATGAAACAAATTTTGACGAGTCTATCTGTGACTAAAAAGAGATAAGAATATCGATAATGTAGATAAAACGCTAATTAAAAAATACATGTAAGACATTTATGTATAAAGTACTAAATCGCATTTGAACATTGAGAATATGTATATACATACACTGAAAAATGGAAGAGCATGTTTAACACATTGAACTAATCTATTCCACTGTTCAACATTAGTATGTTTAAAGGGTATAGACAGTTCAGCTTGTTCTATTGTAATATCAATTAATTCTTGTTGACCAGAGACGGTAGAGCCCAATCTAGTCCACGCAAGGATATCCATGATACTATGAAATTCATCAGCTGTCACATCCTATACGTAAAAGACACGTTATTTAAAGAAAAGAATGTGTATGTATTATAATATTAGATAATTAAAAAATTACCTGTAATACTTTTTTACATTCTGCAATCAACAAATCTTCTGGTTCCTTCGTGATAATGTCATGTCCTATTGCTTTAAGCTTGGTAGCCAGAAATTTTATACAACGTTCCCTCGTCCCATCGTCGCCATTAATGATTTGGCTAAAAAATCCGCTTAAGGTACCTGCAGATACAAAGTTGTTTTAATCCAAATGATTGAATATATTATCACAAACTGGCCGTGAAAATACTAAATTTAATCCAAGTCAAATGAATTTGTGGGCATTGTTGTAACTCATCAAATAATACCTTTGGGATCACTCTTCATAAGCGACATAATACTGTTATGGACAACTGCTAGCTCTGAAGGGTCCTCAGCTTGTAATAATTGTGCTAAAATATCTGCAATTCTCGCTGTATGTTCTTTATTATCTTTACAAAGCGCTGGTAAATCTTTAATAGCTTGTTTTCGAATCTGTAAAAAAAAAATAAGGATATATAGATGTGATTTAGCTACTAAAGCATATCCAAAGCTAGAAGTGACTCGATTCTTATTTGAAAACTTACAGCCATATCTTCATCTTCGCATAGATCTAAGTGAGCATCTATAGCTTGATCCGCTAGTTTCGGAAAATGTTTGAAGAACCTAGCAATAAATTGCGAAGCCAGCCGTTTTTCCTTAGGCGACCCTTTAACTGCCGTCAGAATTTCCAGGTATTCTTTTTCATGCTAAAATAAACGATATTCAAGTAACTGGCAAGTATGATAAGATCTTATATACATATATCTTGTAACACTCTGAAGGATTTAAAGAAATAATACAAAGGATTCCATAGAAACAAGCTAAATATCCTGTTATTGGAGCGATTACATGTATTTGAGGCTCAAACGTATATATAATGTTTCAAAATATAGTATATATATTTAATATACATGCATTCAGTGACTGTGAATGATTGTGATACTAGGGCATAAGAGATAGAATTAAGTAAATAAGTCAGGGAGAAGAATAAAGTGGACATAATGGATAAGGAATGAGTGGTGGAATGGAATGTATGAATGGTTAGATTTTTTGTAACCAAGTCCCTCTTCTTGGCAATCAAGAAGCTGAAGAGTATTAATAAATAATAATAATAAAAAAAATAATATACATGCATTCCAGATTGGAATACTCTTCATTTTTATCACTCACTTCTTTCAGTGAACAAAGAATTCTTCCCATGTATAAAATCAAAGTACACAACTACCCCATGTGGTACATTACATTAATACAAATCATCTCATGTAAATTGAGAAACAATTTTGACTTAGCAAACAATTGATCACTATGTTACATCTATTATACCCAAAACTTTCAGCAAATGACTGCAGTGGCTCTTCGTACACAGTAAACGTTTTCGGCGAGCTACTGTAGTACCAAGCTATTAAGGTTGCATTCCAAAACGTCTTATTTGAGGAAAATCTTACTCAATTTCTATAGTATATGTGACGTGAGCTATAGAGTATTGAGTAAAATTTTCCTCAAATAAGACGTTTTGGAATGCAACCTAAGTGTACAAAGGAGAAAAATCCAATTTTGATTTTGGATGGCGCTTAGACGCACAGGATCTTTACAGGAATCTCCAGCATTTCGGGATACATGCATCTAATATTTCCTGCGAATACAGGAGTAACTCGCAACCGACGCTTGTTGTGGCGTCGATTGGAGTCATCAGAGACGAAATCATGACTACGTATTTTCAAGCGAAACATGACCGGCGCCTAAGGTAACCAAAATGTTGTGAGCGTACCTGTACCAGTTTATCCTTAGCGTCGGCGAGGATGCCGAAGTTCTTGTACAGCTTTTCAATACTATCGGTACTCATCGTGAAGCTTGGGCACGCGACTCGGACGCGATTAAAAAGATGCGCGACAAAAAAAACGCCGATCGAGTTGTAACACACCGAACACGCCGTAACCGCCGAAACGTACGGAAGCACACGAGACAAAGATGGCAGCGTGGCGGATGCGTCTCCGAGAAAAAAAGAAGGAGAGCGCACGAGTGTTTCAGCACCACCTGTACGGAGGCGGCGAATTAAAACGGATCACGTGACATTGGCGTCAGATTCAAAATTCGGTTTGCAAGTTTGCCGAATTATTTACCGATTATCAATATTTATGTTTGAGAAACAACGACACTCGAAATTTGAACGTTTATCCGATAAAAAATAAATCGATAAAATTATTCTCGAACGCAAAGAACCGGATCTTCAGGTGATTTCAATCAAACTACGATTAAATTAATCGGTGATTAACTTGTTAACTAGTATTTTGTTAACACGGGAAATTGTCTTAATCTCTTTTTATTATATGTCGAACAATAAAAATTAAAACAAATTAATTTAAACTTTTCTAAATAAAAATTAATTCTATCCATGTTAAAAGAATAGTATACGATATCATTTGATGAGCTCATCAAGAATTAATTGTACTTTGTTCGAAGTCGTTTATTACGGCTTTAACACGTGAGAGGTAAGAAATTGTGATTGTTGATAAAATAATATATTTTTGTATGTTATATAAACATTATTTCACAAGACAAGTAGCGACCTGGAAAAAAATTATTTAGATCTGCTTAAAACTCAAATTGTTAGGTCAAATCTGCATTAATTGTTATTAATTAATTGCATATCTCATGTTATTCAGGTTGCAAATTACATAAAAGTCCTAATATTTGAAAAAGAAGTATAATAAATAAATTTTTAAAAAGTGAAAAAAAATTATTTTTGATTATTAGATGAAATTTTTGTTAAAACTACATTTTCCATTTTATTTACATGTTCCAATTAATGTTTAATCAACACACAATTAATTGGCAAAATCCAGTTCTAATCGTATCAACTTACAATTAGACCTAATTTGATCTAAACAGATCTAAATCATTTTTCCCGGAGATCAAGAGTTGGGGATCGGCCGTTATGTTATTTTCTCCTACTTTCATACAGAATGAATTATAAGGATAATTAATAAGAAAATATTTAGTGAGAGTAAATGAGGTGTTAATTTAATTACGCTCATTCAAAAGTGCTTAAAAAATTTTTATATCTCAAGAGAAATCAAAAAAATTTATAATAAAGATACAATAATATACATATATGTGTATATAAATATGTATACAACATGTGTACGACATTTATTAAACCTTGTGTCCACGAAATCTGAGAGCTTGATGCGAGAAATATGTAGCCAATCAACTTGCAACTTTATGGAAAAGAGACAATTTTATTGACTGAACACTTCTCGGGTCAAGATCTCGAACCGATTTCTAGTATCATGGACACAAGATTTTACGGTTTGTACTATATGTACTATATATTTGTAATACAATATTTAAACGAGTATGAGTTTGTGTAATGCAATATTCAGGTACACAAAGTGTTAATGAGGTAGAACACGTTGTTTCTTCTGAATTATCGGGTCAACGACTAATCAAGGTCAAAATATCTTATAACTATCGGTAATAATAATTGCACTGAATACTATATAATAAAATTCCTTTCACCTACATAATAATACACATACGTATAATATGCAACATATGTTTTGTCGCAAAGTATCAAACTTAAAAATTTCTTGGTAACTTTAACATTCGTTATTCCCAATTTGTCATCATGTATATAATCGTGTCTATAATGTTTTTGCCTCGTGGATCTTTTAAGAGATCCAACTGAGGATTCTCCATCTTTTGCATTAACAATGTCGCCAAGTTCATTCTCATACATTGCAGAAGATTTCCCGTCTGCAAGAGTACAATGTTGAGGTACAATGTTTGTACAGTTAAAGAATTACATCAGAATTGTATGAATTATATATCTTATTTTGTAACTTTTGTAATCTTACCTTCCAGTCCACCGTAAGCGTAATCCAGTTACGATCCAGAGAAATCTCACAATTTTCAGGGGATGAATATTGGATTTCTGTGTTTACCTCGTAACCAGAGAATAGTAGTAAAGCCAATATTGGGATCATGGTCACCTCCAAAATGAAAGCTTGGCTAGTCTTGAGTATCTGCTGATACGCCAGAAATGGACTTGAGAAGATATTAATTTGAGAATTCACGGATGATGGATGGATTTTGACGACATTGCCGCTTCGTGTTTCGTACACAGGGTGCTGCGGACCTAAGAATCCAGGTTGCTTCGGTTTTAGCTTTACGATGTTGGGATACAAAGCCGCACAGATAAGACCCTGCAACAGCTTGTAATTCGAATTGTTTTCATTCAGTTCGTTTCCGGTGATCATTAAAATATTGTCAACGTTATGCTGCCTCTTGTGTAAATCGATAGACACGAAACCAATTGATACTAGCAACTCCAAAAATTGATACTTCATGTCTGCTAAGGTGTACAATGTATGTATGGACAGAAAATTTTCTCTGGCGAACTTTTTGCCAGCGTTTTTACCGTAGTAATTCATAACATGTTGCCATTCCTACAAAAATCAAAATTTTTTAAATCGAACATTATTGTCGGATTGATTATCAGAAATGACTTCACAAATCTTACTCTGTAAGCTCGAAGAATGGTCAGATGGTCCGAGCAAGCCACGAAGAATTTCAATTTGGGTTTGGCTTTGTCTTTCATATCAAATGGTATGCTGAACGGACTCTTATATGACAGACACGCGGCGATGGTAAGCACAGAGTCCAAGCAAGAAAAGATTGCGCCGAACAGTATCAACTTTCCAATTCGCACGTTTACAGGTAATCTGGCTAAATGAAGACCGAGCGATGTTAACTCACATTGTGAATCAAAGGCACCGACATTCTGCAAACGTTTTATCGCGCCCTTAATCTCATGGGGCGACGGTGAATCCAGCATTTTACCTGTGAAGATTTGACAAGGGAATTCTCATTACGTCCGAAAGAAACAATGGGAATGCAAGTAACGGAAAGAAACGAGAAGAAGTTTTCCTACTTGTTATCGTGTACAGATCTGTTTCCCAGCCTCCGTACATAAGCTTACTATATAGGAGTAGTGATTCCAAAGAAATTCTTAGTATCTCTGGTATTTGCCGTGCAGCGAAATGTTTATAACTACAAAATTAGATGTATGTGTCACGTATATTATATTTTATTCGATGAGAGTTTTGACACATACCTATGTGAGGAGTATAAATGGATGCACACTCCGGGCATTACTCGACCAGCCCGGCCTTTCCTTTGCGTGACATTCGCTTGCGTCACCCAGCAAGTCTCTAAACACTGCATGTCTTTATCCGAATTAAATCTGGATTCCCTCATTTTTCCTGAATCGATCACGAAAACACAATCGTTTATAGTGACGGATGTTTCGGCCAAATTTGTACTGATCACAATTTTACGAACGCCTTTTATAGTTTTCTTAAACACGCGATTCTGTTCCTCATTCGAAAGGCTCGAATGTAACGGAACAATCATGATTTTCTTTGTCAGATCAAAATTGCCGTCCAACTGCTCCATCAACGTAATTATTTCACTCAAGCCTGGTAGGAATATCTGAAATGTTGATAACATGTATGTTGTACTTAGCAAACATCAGCATACTGTACTTAGCATCAACAGTAACATTACATCAATATCATAATTTCTCACTTAACAATATAAGTGTAATATAGCACATGCATATACATAACAGTTGTATTGTTGAGTAGAAAATTAATATAATAAATAGTGTAATGTCAGTGACGTTTGCTGGAATAACATATATCGTTATGTATTTTATCACTCTATACCAGTATAAGCGTTTCGACTGTTAGAACATATAGACACGAAATCAATATACTTACTAAAATAGAACCCTCTTGGGGATAGTCATGTTCTCCAATAATAATCCATTCCAAAATATGTTCTATTAGATCGTAATTAATTTTGTTATGATCCATAAGGTATAAATTTTTATACGTTTGCTTGGAATAATAAGGATATCTATTAATAAGTTGCAGCACCGTCAAGTCCTCATCCTTCATAGAAATACAATTGTCGGTGAACGGGCCTTCGTTAGCAATATCTAAATCAATATGCATCTGAGAAAGCACATTTTTCTTTTTCTTCTGTCTGCAAATATATTTAGAATCTTCATCGAGAATGTATCCCGTTTTTTCGATCACGTCCTGAAGAAAGATCTGTTCAACTGAAAAAGAATTTCCTGGAATATTTAGGACCGGCACATGTCCAAAATACGAGGAAAATATATCGGCATTGAGCGTTGCGCTCATTAGTATTATTCTCAAAGACGGTCTTTTCGGCAACAAATCTTTCAAAAGCATCAGTAGAAAATCACTAGAAAAAATAAATAAAAATAAAAATAAAAGAAAAGATTTCAAAAGTAGAAATATGATATTTTACCTTTCAGCATTTCTTTCATGCACTTCATCGACTATAATATGGGTCACATCCGTCAAATTGATATCCCTCATTGATTTCTGCAGTAGTATCCCTATAGTGCAAAATGTCAGTCGTGTTCTACTCGACAATTTTTTTTGTAGACGTACGTTATATCCAACTACATCTCCTACTTTCTCGATTCTTTCAGTTGCTACCCGTTCCGCAAGCATTATAGCACTTATCTTACGAGGTTGGGTGCATATTATATTAATTAGTTCACCCTCATACTGTGTTCTATTAACAATCCAATCATCCAAAATGAATTGCGGTATCTGTAACATTTTTATTGAGATTATTTTTTATTCTGTATATCTATATAATTAATCAAGGAATAGTGCAACGCACCTGAGTACTTTTACCACATCCAGTTTCACCAGAAATGATAACAACTTGATTCTTACATACAGCTTTCAAAACTTCGTCTTTTTCAGACCACGCAGGCAGTTTTTGTCGCATTTCTTGCATCTTTATATATTTAGCATCTTTCTCCTTATCCATAAAAACTTCTTTTATTAAATTATTTTGTTTATTAATATCTAAAGTGATATAATTTTTATGTTCAATGATGCTATTGAATTTGTAAAAATTTGTCACTGACAAATCATTGAAATAGGATTCATAAGAATTCAACACATTCTCTTCTTTCTTCTCTGGCTCCCTTGTGTATGAAATCGCAAGTACATTAGGATTGGCTATATTTCCTTCTTTTTTTTCTGGTGCTACTGCATACAATGGCTCAAGTATGAGAGGGTTGACTATACTTTTTTCTAATTGTTCCAGTCCTATTGCATACAATGGCTTAACTACGTGAGGATTGAACATATTCCCTTCTGTCCTCTCTAGTTTCTCTCCATATGAAGACATAAGTACGTTAAAGTTGATCATATTTCCTTTTAGTATTCCTGTATACAATAGCTTAAATATATGAAGGTTGATTATACTTTCCTCCTGCTTTTCTCTTCTCGTATACTGTGGTACAAGTACATTAGGATTGGACATATTCCCTTCCCACTTCTCTGGTCCCCCTGCATACAGTGGTACAACTTCATGAGAATTGAATATATTCCCTTCTCTTTTCTCTGATTTATCTGCGTATGATGGAGCAAATATGTTAGAATTGACCATATTCTCTTCCCTCTTCTGCAGTCCCCCTTTATACAATGGCTCAAATAGATTGATTATACTTTCTTCTTGCTTTTTTGATTCCTCTGTATACAGTGATTCAACTGCATGAGAACTGAACATATTCCTTTCGCTCTTTTCTGGTTCCTCTGCATATGATGGGACAAGTACGTTAGAATTGACTATATTCTCTCCTGTTTTGTCTAGTTCCTTAGATTCAAGTACGTGACGATTGACCTCTCCTTCTTTTCTGGGCAATAGCTCAAGTAAATCACAATTAATCTCTTCTTCTTTCCTCTTTTCTCTTGCATATAATGATCTACAATTAACCATACGCTCTTCTTCTCGTTCCGTCATATCTCTCATAATTTCAAATTCTTTCATACATTCGTTGTTCGTTTTTCGTTCCTCTCGTCTTTTTTCATACAGTGTCTCAAATGGATGCAAAAATGGTTCCCTATTTTCTTCTAAATGGACTTTTATTTCATTTTCGTTTTTCAATAGTGAAATCACAGAATGTATTGACGGAATGCCTTCCATAGAATACAATAATGCTTCATCGTGCAATCTCCTTGCTATTCTTAGACATTTTATATGTGGAAATGTCCCTTTGTTTTTATAAAAGTAAATATATGGTGGTTCATATGGATATATACATTCTGCAATCAAAATAAAAAGATTAATTTTTTTGTTATTTTTTATCAATCAATATATAAGTATTATAATTATCAAAATAATTTTAATATTAGATTAATGTATCTTATATACCTTTAGGAAATCTTATTTCTAAAGTAAAATATTCTGGAGTAGAATTTTCTGGAATTGGTGTACTCGATATTAAATATCTTAGCTGTAATTGTACTATCCAAACGCGGTTTTCTATTTTTTCATGGAACGCATCGTTAAACGTATATTCAAGCTTCTGCTTTTCTTCCTGTCGTATTTTTAATAATTCAGTGGTACTCGGGATCTCAGAATCTTCAATTTTCAGAATATCTTTAATATTATAGTATTTATAAAATAACATTTCTAAAGCATCTTCCAGATCGCCATCGGTACATATTGATGCTTGCACACAATGCGATTCATAGAAACTACACAAATAAAAAATGTTAATAAAAAATTCTAGAACGACTATAACTCTGTGAAAAATATATGTATTATGAAATGCATAATTTTTCATACAGTACCCGTAGCTTTCTAGTTTTGACATTGCGGATTGCCATATTTTCTGATTTTGCATTTTCCAACAAATATTTTCAGAGAAACAAGTCATTACTTGTTTTACAGTTAAATTGTCCTGCTCATTGCTTGAGTTACCAGAAGGTTGAAAATTCTATTTAAAAAATGTATCAATTGAAAAATGTTTGTTTATGACAACATATTGGTATATTGTTTAATATATACATGTATTTTTTATATATACATGCAACATTTTATAACATTTATACATATATTATATATTTATACATATATATATATTAGAATGGTTCTTATTTATACTACATCGAAAATTAAAAAAAAAATTTTTTTGTCTCACCCCTTAAAATGGTTCCATTTTATGAAAAAATAATTCCTATAAAAGTTTATTAAAATAAGAATTAAATTCTTATTTTAGAACATTTAGACGCTCTTCGGCACTCTTTCCCGTTATCCGATTGAAATAAACTTTTATAGGAATTATTTTTTCATAAAATGGAACCATTTTAAGGGGTGAGACAAAAAAAATTTTTTTTAAATTTTCGATGTAGTATAAATAAGAACCACCCTAATATATATATATATATTTTTATAAATATATACATACAAAATTATCGTATTCTTGTTCCCATTCTTGCTCCCATTTTTTCGATATTTGCAGCATTTTTCTAGCTGTTTCAAGTGAATTAAACCAGTCATCGAAGTTGTCATCTTCATCTTCATCTTCATCTTTCTTTCCAAATCTTTCTCTATTATATGTATATGTATATTAAAAAGATCTTCAATTTGTGTGTGTGTGTGTGTGTGTGTGTGTGTGTAAGTGTGCGTTGTGTGCGCGCGCGCGCGCGTGCGTGTGTGTGTGGAATCTTATGTTTTCTAAGCCTTGTGTCCACATCAGAAATCGGTCCGAGATCTTGATCCGAGAGTGTTCAGTCAATAAAGCATTGTCTCTTTTCCAAAAATTATAAGTTGATCGGCTACATATTTTTTAGATCAAGATTTCGGACAGATTTCTGGCTTGTAAACACAAGGCTTTACGTTAGCTCACGTATTTGTGTAGCATAATCTCGCATCCTCTTCCTTCCCTTCTAGGAAAAATTGTTTCGATCGCAGTATACTACAGAAATCCATCGTGTTTGAATTGAATCTTCTCTTTTCTTTATTTTTCCCTGAAATTCTTTTTTCAAATCTTCTTTTTAAAATTTCAAAGAGGCAATGTATACTTAATGTCCAATATCCTTGCAATTTGTTGCAGCAATGCACGAGGTTTCACTTCCACTTATCCACGACTCTCATCTCTTTCATTCTTCTCTAATGCAATATAGTACGACGTGTGAATCCACTGTAGATTGTTCTTTCTTTTATTTAAATTATATTATTATTGGAATAAATTTTTATTTTTCACTCAATATTCTTCCCAGCCTTCAAACTCGGAATCAAATCTTTCTTTCACTGCTTCGTCACTATTGGCGTCCCTTAGCAACTCACACACTCGATGTGTGTGTGATACCTAGGCCCTAGATGAAAGAATTTTCTTACAACACTCCCTCCGCTACCCCCACTACGCTACTCCGACAGATTTGGGCTTAGATGCAATGCCGAATCTTTTAAAGTTTACATATCTTCTTAACAACACGTTTTTCCTCATTAATATTAATGACTTAATTTAAGATATTTAATTAAATATATTGTATTATATTCGACGTATACATTAATGTTTACGTAGTAATAGAATCCATTAACTTTGAAAGACAGAAAGATAAATAAACTAATTTTGTACAATGAATAAAATATCATTTTCCTTGTGTATGCTTTTCCTAAAACTTTTTAAAATTGAAAGAATTGTTGCTAAATTTTAGAATTTTTATATTATTTTATATTTTTGATGGAACACTAGCACAATTATTTGCTTTCCCTTTTACAGCAACTGGATTGATTGTTCGTGTAATAAGTTGAATATAGAAACGTAACATTTAATCACAATCTTCTTATTGCAATCATTACATTACGTTATTTATTTCTTTTGATATTCTTATTTTTTTTCTATTAAATCTAACATGATATACCATATACGGTAAATATTTTTTCTGAATTCATCTACGACTTAAAATTAATAGTTTTAATTTTTCTACATTTGAAATATTAATGTCAATAGAAGCAATAAATGGAAAATATGTATTCAGTGGAATAGATATGCACGATGTTTGGGCTAATTTAAAAATATTAAAAATAGTAAAATTAATTGATATTTGTAACAAAGTTTTACGCATCCACGCATATACACAATATACGTGCGTGTGTGTGCGCGCGCGCGCGAGATAAATTGAGATCTGTAAACTTGAAACATATACATGTGTGTGTATCTGTATGAACACATTGAAATCTTCAAACTTGAAATTCTAGAATTGTTTCAAAATTTTCAGTTAATTTAATGAGTTAATAAAAAAAATGAGGATAAAAAAATTGTTATCTCCTTTATTTTTTATCTGTTCTCTTGCTGTTTGGGCGAAATGCTTTGAACACAGTTTTTACAAGACATTGCTCTAGTAACGGACATATATCCTTGTGAATATCGTTCAAGAGATTTATGGAACGTTCAACGGTATCTATATCGATACTCCCCATCATGAACATTTCGGAAATCTGACCGTGTTGTGGAAGAGCGGCTTGCACAATGATTCCATGATCATCTGTCGTGCCTGGCGCAGCTTTTGTAGAACACAAAGTTTCTTCTGTATCCGTTGGGTCCACTAGATATGTTTGATTGCATATGCCCTGTTGAGAACAATGTAAAATTTCATCATCATTCACATTGCCGATACTTCATGAAATTTCTCACAAACATTTACTTACAATGGTAGATGCAGTGACTAAACCAAACATCGGTACTCCAGCATCTGCCAAAGCTAGACTAGCTGCCATTATCGCTGCAGCCAATGCAGATCCTCCATTGTCAAGGACTGTTGCATAGACATCAACTTGAAAATTAGGGAACTCTTGCTGAAATGAGTGCAACAATTATTTTAGACATATTTCTGAATCACAAAATTCATAATTAGACATACTTCTGAAGTTATTATTGGTTTCACAATAAGTTTCTTCATGCCATTCTAGAGTTTATACCTTGATAAAAAAAAAAGAAAAAAACTGAAATAGATACCAGACATACAGCTGGTTCCAAAGCCCTTTGAAGTATCAAGCTGTACTCCTTTTCCTCTGCATCTTGCTGATGCAATTTCCGTTTGCGATGAGAGAAAGGTGCAAATTTGAATTCGCAAAACAGTTCCCCTTGCACGCAATAGCCAGTTTTGTTTGGCACCTCTCTAGGATCAAACACCGAGCAGATGACCTTGGTGTTACCCAACTCAATATACGCGGAACCTTTTGCCTGACTGACTATGCCTGTTTTTACAACTATCAACAAACAAAGTTTGAACAAAGTTACTTCACGCATTCTTTTTATGAACTCGAAATTTAACTGTTAATAACGATTTCAATCAAATTCTGATTAATTTGATCAGTGATCGAGATTAGAATATGCTAGAGAGTAAAATTTTTAAATATGACATCGTTTAATTCTTTAAATATAATACATGACAAATAAATCTAGGCATCTATTAATTGAACAAAAGTTAATAGTTTTATCCACTTTGACAAAATATCGTAGATATTTTTTGACAAGTTAAACATTGATCAAGTTGATCAAACTTTGATCAAAATCGCTTTAAATACAGTTTATTACGCATGTGACATAACCTCAATCTTACATATATCTCTAAGTTCGTTATTTGAGCGGCCGTCATGCCTTTTCGAATCATTAGCTTGTATTTCATCGTCTTTTATTTCAGAGTGAATATAAATATCATACGGCGTAGAGGCGTCCGGCCCGTTAATACGTTTCTGGTCAATTGGCATTGTGCACTCGTGTTATACACAACATATATACCGGTAAAAGTATATCATGGCGACTCCACGTGGTCATCATTTTGAAATGTAATAATACCAAAATTTTATAGTTATATATATATATATATATATATAGTCATTAGTCATATATATATGTGTATAATATATATAATTATATATAGTCAATTGGTCATATATGTATATATATATATATATATATATATTATAGTATATTATTATGAGATATATATATATGTATATATATATATATATATATATATGTATATTTTTAGACATTTCGAAATGTTCCTCTATATAGAATATAGAATAATTTATTTAGAATAAGGCTGCACTTTAACTTAAATTTTAACTTTTGACCAAAATAAAATTTTATCTCGGAGATGCATATGTCGCAAATTTTTTGTATTATTATATTAATCATTGTGCTCCTTAAATTAATTAGATCAGTTGGATAGGAAACGAGAGACTCCGATTGTATGTACACAATGTATTTCTTAAGAAAGCATTATAAAATATATAAATCTTAACATTCAGAATTTTATAAATAGAACGGTTCGTTATATCACAATAATATTATTAATAATTAACATTATTTATTATTTATCCTTTAATATATTAACAACTTGATCTAATAAATCTTGAAGATGAAAACTTAATAACGAATCAAATCTGAATTTCCTTCTGTCGTTTCTTTCCTTACATAATATCCTTTCTAAAAATTGATTGCGCGCTAATCGTTCCCTGTCATCCTTCAGTTTGGCGAGACTCTTTTTCACATTGTCCCTCTGCAAAACAGATATGCGTAGCAAATTGTTATTAAGATAAACTAAATGGATTGACCAAAACTAAATGGATTGACAGAATTTATAAACACAACTCAAACTTCATACAATAAAATTCATACAATTATATTATATTATTACACTTACATCTACTTTTATGTCGTACTCTTTACATAAACGGTATAGTTCTTTCAATGTCCATTTGTTCTCGTCCTGCCTGTTTAGCCCAACGAATGGACAGATCAATTGATACCTCATATGTTTGCCCCTGTAAATTTTCAGTTTTAAACTCTTTGAAAAAAAACATGACAATAAATACGTATATATATATACGCAAGTCACATTGTCGACCTACCATGGATCGTCGTTCGACTGCCAACCACTGAATTGGTTTCCACACATGAAACATTCGACCCGGTCGGACCCACTGTCCCCAACAACGTAAAATCCAGCGGCAGCCATGCGCTCGGCATTGCATTTGTCAGAGTCATTAAAGGGCCAGCTGTTGTACGTTGCACTTCTGCTTTGCTTCCAAAAGTAAGAGGTAGTCTCCCTGAAAATGAGAAATAGGAGCTAAATTTAAGTCAACAAATGCCAACAGTAACATCAACTTATAACTTTCCTCTTAAACAATGTAACTGTAATATAACACACGTGTTGCATTACATTTATATTGTTGAATGGGAAATTATAACACTGATGTTATGTTATTGTTAATTGATGTTTGCCGGGTAAGCTTCTCACAACCACGTTGAAAACCTAAAAATTTATAGCCGTGATTGCCAATCAAAGAGAACACGAGTATAATGAATTACATTTATACATATATATAAAATTCCAATTTCGGTATTGTTTAAATGTGTCGATACTTACGGTATATTCACGATGATCATCTTGAACGCTGATTTTCTCGACGATTATGAAAGAAAAAGACTGCCTTGTCAAATTCAATGAGAAACGATGCCTGGTATGGCAAAGAAACCGAAGGTTCAAACGTTCAAAATGTTGTTCTTATCTCCTCTTCGTAGCTGGCTGCTCCCGCATCCGTCGCACTCGGAGTCCCACGTGTGAAAACGAGAATCGACGATGAACACTGAACATACTAGACGAATTTCCCCTCCCAACAAGTCTTGTGCACGTGCGTTTATTACGTAATCGCGTACGTATGACAGGCTCGTATCGTAAAAATGCAATACTAAGCACATCTCGGGGCACCATACAATATTTTTTAATTTATTATTTATTTACCATTATTATTTTGTACATACATATAAAATATTTATTATGTATCAAGTATATAAATATTATAGAAAACATATACAATGATGATGAAAATGATTATTAAAAAAACAATTTGAAAAATTATTCAACAATATTACTTGTGCAGCAGAAAAATGAATTATGATTTGTATTAGTTTTAAATAATTATTATATACTTAATATTAATGTTCAAATGTTGGTATTTATATAAATCAACTATATATATAACAACAGATTTAATAAATATAATAAAGTTAATATATAATAAGTTTATCTCATTTTCTATAAACTGTTATTTATCTGTTTAATAACAATTTTTTATTTTGTTTTATATCTTCAACTAGAAGAAATCTGACGAAATATCTTTAAATGCATTGTACGCGACTGCTGAGCAGAACAATGACTGCTAGAGCATATTGTAATGCGCAAGTGTGAGTTTTCCCTCCACATCATAGCCGCATTCGGCACCATGGTGCAAATTTTTTTTTTTAATTCTATACCACCTTTGCAAATGCATTTGATTTTTATTGTATTATTTTTTTATATTATTATATAATTATGTATTTTTATATTATTAGTCTGATAAATAACGTATTCTTTTATCTTTAATCTTATTTCTATAGAACATTCCTATACAAATTTCAGAAATTTTTCTGACATTAATTGTAAAAAACAACATTATTAGATAAAATATAAAAGCAATAAAAATAAAATAAATCATTATAAAACCACAAACAATATATATTTATTACAAGTAAAACTGAGTTTTATTAGCGTAGTATGTGCGTAATGAAATAAAATATTATTTATTTTATTTAAATTATCACCGAAAAATGGATGACTAAAAGGCAAAGCTCTGATTGGCTGTAATAAAAAATATGCGCAAGAGCAAACCATATCTACTTGCATCATGCTCGGCACCATGTGATAAAAATATTGACATCGAGAAAAAAATACTGAACATATATATCAACTTCGAAGGTATTAATTTTAATATTGAATAGACCATATCGAATATATAATCGATGTTTTTAATAAAAACTATAAGAAACTTTTGTTACTTTTATTTCTTTTATAATAAAAGATGTAAGGAAACACTTAATTTTATTAAAATAAAGGTATTTAGTATATATTAGAGGGAATAAGTAGGATTGCACAAAATCCTAGAATAAAAATCACACAAAATACTGTTTTGGTTATTTGCTGTTTGTCTCACTTGGTGAGAAATGTCTAAATAGTAAATGTAACATCATAATTTTATTAGATATATTTTTACATCTCTAAGATAAAAAAATAAGCATATATTTTTCTTGTTTTACTTCAGATTCTTGAATTAATACTTGAAATGTACAAATGTGTTGTATGTATACACATATACATACATACACACACACACACAATTAAATTACTAATAGACGTGTTATTTATTATATTAATAATTAGACGAGTTGGAAATGAAAGCTTGAATGAAGTGAGAAACCTGATTGTTTACATACATTTACATTTTCTTAAAAATCATTAAAAATATTTAAATATTCACAATAAGTTAGTTCTTAAAATAGATCAGATATTATATCACAAAATTTAAAAGAACAATCAATAATGACTCATGTTTTATTCTTGTATGACATTCTATAACCAGACAGTTCGCTCATTAACTGTGTCATTTCATCATTCAGCACAGCAATACCTTTTTTCACTTCGTCCATCTACAAAATAGATTTGCATAACATCACTATTAAGTAAAAAATAAATTAAATAGGTGAATTTACAATCAAATATAATTTAGAATACACACAATTATACTCACATATTCTTTCTTTTTGTACTTCTTGTATAAATCATATAATTCATCTATTGTCCATTTTTTTTCATCTTGTTTGTTTAACTTAACAAATGGACAGTCAGATTGATGCTTAACATGCTCTTCCCTGTAAATTCTCAGTTTTAAAGCTTTTGTTGACAATAACAAATATGTGTACACAAATCACATTGTTATTCTACATACCATGGATCATCACTTGATTCCCAACCATCAAGCTGCTTGCCACAAATAAAACATTCAACCAAGTCTGGTTCGTTGCTGTCTCCAACAACATAAAATCCAGCGGCAGCCATGCGGTCGGCGTTACACTTGTCAGATTCACCAAAAGGCCAACTGCCATACGTTGTTTTTCTGCTTTGTTTCCAGAAGTAGGAGGTAGCCTCCCTAAAAATGGGAGAGATGGGAAGTGAAATAACCTAATCTCTTGTAATTTTGCCCTAAAAGCTAATTGCTTCACGAAATTATAATAAAACACGATTACAAAGTTCAAAATTATGTGACAAAGACAAATCAAAACCTCTTTAACAGATACACTGCACTTATAACATTCTGGTTATATTCTTCGATACTGTTGTTAAACTACATTGTATTTTATTTTATTCAATACTCACGGTAACGTCGCGACGATCATCTTGCCTCTTAATGCTGATTTCTCTAACAAATATGAGGAAGAGAGAACCTCTTGATGAACTCAAAGAAATTCAGTAGCGCCCAACACGACGGAAAATGTAATCGTGAATTCAAACGTTCAACTGTCTGTCTGGCGCTATTCTGTTGTCTGCGTTCAGAAAACAATCCCATTAGTCCTTGCAGTGTGTTCGTGTTCCAGAGAATATCTAAAGCTGATCAACTTAAAGCTGATCACACACACTTTCCGTAACAGTAGGTTTGTTCACGTCGCTTGCCCCAACATGCTCCTACTCGCTCCAATACTCTCCAAACTATAGTATTACGTTACGTATACTATAGATTGGAGCGTATTGGAGTGAGTAGGAGCATATTGAGGTATTGCGACGCGAACAAACCCAGTGACTGTAAAGGTTACGACCAATCACATTGTTCGATTCGGCCTTAAGCCTATATCAAACTACCGACTACAAAGCACTGATATCTATACTATATGCAGATATCTATACTATAAATATCTCTGCTACAAAGGCCAACCCGACTGCCGACTCACGTCTGGCCAATCACAGTGAGGCGACCTCGCTGTGATTGGCTAGACGTGTGTCGGCAGTCGGGTCGGCTTTCGCAGTCGGTAGTCTGATACGGGCTTTACGGTCGGGCGGTAATAAAAGTGAAAAAATATATATTTGTTTCATTCTAACTTATTGCATCAGTTTAGCAGTGTCATTTCAAAATTTTAATCAGCTATAAAGAACAGACCCCCAGTTTACGTCATTTCAAAATTTTAATAGGCACCCAGGTGACTTAAAGCTTAATCCTAATTGGCTCTTGTAAGCAAACCAATAGCAAAATAATATTGTGTGCCGTTGGCATGTGACGTGAGTTATAGAGTATTGAGTAAAATTTTCCTTAAAAAGATGTTTTGGAATGCAACCCAAAACATCTTTTTGAGGAAAATTTTACTCAATACTCTATAGTTCACGTCACATATACTATAGAAATTGAGTAACATTTTCCTCAAATAAAACGTTTTGGAATGCAACCTTGGAATGCAACCTAGGTTGCGTTCAGATTCCCCACCCGGGTAACTATAACACTAGAAGTTGTTATAGTACATGTCACGTATGCTATAGTATTTTTAGTATTATAGTGCACCCGGGTGGGGAATCTGAACGCAACCTTATATAGTCAAAAGTTCATCCAATAAACTTACCACTTTTCCATAAAAACTGTAGTTGATTGGCTACCGGATTATCTAGCATCGTGGACACGAGGTGTATTGTAGACGGAGCCTTTAGTTTAACCAATTGCATTCAATGATCAATCGAGTCTGCGCGACGCTCAGTGTGATCACGATCTTGCTGTTTTTGTTATGAAAACGATCAGCTGTGAGAGTCCTGAAGATTTTTGATGTACCGGTTACCCGTCCGTGACGAGACAACTTTCGGCATCGATTGAAACAGGCAATAACGATAACGTTCTTATTCCGCGGATGACGAACGTCAAAACGACGATTCGTGTCTCGTCCGCGCGTATCGGTCCGACGACGTGATCGTTCGGCGATTTGAACGATCGCGCAGATATCCGCGGAAACGATCGTTTCCGAGGAAATTTTTTATCGTAGACTTTCAGTGGGTTTTACGCGTGAAATCGCGCGGCGATCTTCCGACATCACCGATTCTCCCCCACGGTGCCTCGTCGTGGGAAAGTCGTTGACAACGTCAACGTAGACTCACAGATGATAACTGTGTACACGCTCGTCCTGCAAAAGAGTTTTCAAGTCCCAAAAAAATGGCTTCCTCGGAAATTGACGATTTCTTGGCAGGGTCACTGGTCACCTGGGTGAGTCTTTTCTTAACTGAGAAATGTTCCTTGCTCGAGTATCCTCTCCTTGTATCCTTGCACAAGAAAATATGATGAGATTGTTGAACTATGCAATTTAATTAGATGACAGATTAAGTTTGATTAAGCGTATTCTTTGTTTTCTTTTTAGTTTGCTAGCTGTTTGGAAGATTCTAATGTATTGGCGAACTATGAGGACTTAGTGGATGGTGTCTTGTTGCACAGTGTCTTCCTGCAGATGTAAGTCTTTTAGAATATGAGGAGAAATGTTGAGTTATCAGTTTGCATTTATAAAACATTGACGTTAAAGTATGATATTGATTATCACATTTGTTTTTGTTACTTGTAGCAATCCAGAGCCACTGCACGATGAAGTGGTGCCGTCCAACAACAATCCCATTATCCGTACGAAAAACTTGAGGACCGTGATACAGAATATTAAGCAATTTTATGAGGAAGAATTAGATCATGTGATTTTAAAATTGCCTGACGTTGCAAATTTGGGAAAAGAGCCTGAATTGTACATAGCAGATATGAAGTTATTACTGTTATTACTTCTTGGATGTGCTGTCCAGTGTCCGAATAAGGAAAAGTTTATTACCAAGATAAAAACTCTGCATGTCGACATGCAGCTTGCGATAGTAGAGTGTATTAAACAGGTATCAAAATAGCTCAAAAATAATAGTGAGACTTATACAACGATATACAACGATATACAAATCTGAATGTATATCCAGGTTACGGATCACCAAGACATAGTCATTACACAAGATGCAATGGAAAATGCAAATATGGGTTATCTGTTTGTCCAAATAAAAAAATGGATCCAAGAATTGGATATATATCGAGAGGTACACGCCAATTTCTTAATTGCCTATTGGGTAATTGTTTTGCACATTTGAAAGTATCTAGTTTTATTTGGTACTACAATTATACAATATTATATTTAGCAAAAACAGAAGTGGAGGGACACAGTGCTAGATGATAGCGTTGAACGAAATGACTCGTCTATCAGTGCAGAATCTGAAGACATAAGTAAGGTGCAGCAGTCTCATCCTGTCACTAAAACTGAAAGAGAAGATAATCATCATTATGCAGAATTGGCTGACTGGAAGTCTAAAGTTCGGAAACAGCGTCAAGAATTGTATGTATCTTTTAACATACCTAGCTTTTTTCCAATATAAATACTGGGTGTATTTTCTTATTTAAGATAATTTTTTATATTTTTCTTGTAAAGAATTGTTTCTTTGTGAGTCTACAGTTTGTGTCATGTTGTAACTTTCTCACATTTAACTTATAACTCTCGTATAACTTTTACAGGGAGGAAAAAACGGAAGCTCTACTTGAATGTAAAGAAGAGTTAGAACATAATAAAACATTGCTTGTAAAATTAAGGCAAGAGGTAATATATATCGAGCAATTTGTATCTTTGTAGTAAATATATGAAGATTATAATTTTAGAATCAAGAGTTGATGCACGAAGCTCGTACTGCTAAATCATACAGGGATGAATTGGATGCCGTGATTGAAAGAGCGGACAGAGCAGACCGTTTGGAGATAGAAGTAACGCGTTATAGAGAAAAACTTACAGACATTGAATTTTATAAAACTCGGATAGAAGAGTTACGTGAGGATAATAGGTAATATATTTCTAATGTTATACGTTCTGTGATACTTTAATAGTATAATAAATAGTATAATAAATTATATAATAAATATTTATAATAAAATAATTATATTGTACATTGAATGATGTTATATATACATTTAAGAGTTTTAATGGAGACTCGAGAAATGCTTGAAGAACAATTAAGTTCGTCAAGAAACAGAGCAGATAAAGTATTGGAGCTTGAATCTGAAATTATTAAGTATAAGCAGTTACTTAACGATATGGCATTGGTAAATATTTCAGAAATTTTATAATATCGCGAATTTGATAGTATGTGTAATAAGATGTAAATAGGAAATTGAAAATAATTTACAGGAACGTGCTGCTGATAAAGAAAAATATCAAGAACTTGTTGAGGAAAATACACAACTACATCAATTAACGAAAGCTGCTGCTAGTGAAGCTGCATTAGCTGAATCTAGTGATTCCGAAGAACCAGGTAATCTCTTGTTTAAAAAAATTTTATCATTAGCAAAACAGTTGTTATTTAAATAAAGACTGCTAAATGACATTTAATGTTTCTAGTGCACAATGATAACAGACTGTCCGAACAATTAACGAATAACGCTCAAACACGAGCATTAAAATTAGAATTGGAAAATCGCCGTTTAAATACTTTAATCGATTCATTGAAAGAAAGTTCATTCCATGAAAATTCCTCTCGCGTTTTGGAACTGGAGAAGGAGAAAAAGAAACTCTCCTTGAAAATTGAATCACTGAACGATAATAAAGATCGACTCGTACAACAAAACACTGATCTGGAATTAGTCTGCAAGCAGGCATTGGAAGAAAATAAGAAACTTCAGAATACTCTTAAAAATCAACGAACTTCGTTCGAGAAGCAACAGCAAGAAGTCCAAGTATGTTAGATCAAATTATAATTATTTTCTAAATAGTTTGTTTTAAAATTATTATGTCTTTTTTTTCTTGTCGTATTTAGACCCACCATGTAAAAATGATGGAACTGGAAAAAAATTATGATACTGCAGTGAAAGAGAAACAACGTGTTCAGCTGTTATTGGAGAGCGTACAACGACGCGCCGATGATTTAGAACGCACTCTGGAAACAACAAATCAAAAAGTTGAGGAATTGAAGCTTATCGAAAACAACATCAATGATATTAACTCCAAATGTCTTGATTTCGAAACAAGACTAACGGCGACAGAAAAAGAGAAAGATGCCGCACAACGCGATATTCACAAATGTAGAGAAACCATTGAGGTAAATATTAATTACATGTTATGAACATCTAATATGGATCTAAACAATTTTACATGATATTTTAGAAGAAAGATGTAGCCTTAGATAAAGCAACAAATACAATTGAAGTTTTGGAAAGGAAAGTAGTACAACTTGAACAGGAGTTACAGGATTGTGTTACGCAGATATCGAGGTATGTTTGAAAAATCTATTGTATAATAAGTTATTCTTAATAATTTTGAGTATCATGAAACGGTCTTTTCTTTAGGTTACAAGAAATTGAGCGATCTAGCAAAGAGCTCGACTCACGAGCTGCGATCGATAGAGAAACTTTAGAGATACTTCAATCTAATCTTGTTGCAGAAAAGTTAAGTAATCAACAGTTGTATACGGTTTTGGAGAAACTCGGTCTTAGCGACAATATATTATTGTCCCAACCGCTGGAGACTATATTGGAAAGGTGTGAATAGAAGTGAAATCAATGCGGAAAGAAATTCACTTTTCTATGTTAGTTTGTAATTAAGTATATAAATTTAATAAAAAGTAATAAATTTAATTATTGCAGAATTGCCCAGATACCAGAAGTGATCAATCTTATTAAAAAATCCTTTGTATCAGAGAACAGTGAGGAAACTATGTCTGAGTCCACAACTTGCACTGACAAAGAAAGCGATGTTAATAAAACCTTAGAGACCTTGATAGAACCTTTAAAGGTACTTACATTTAAGAGGTGCCATTGTTGTTTGCAGCTTGTATTGTATTTTATCCTTCAATTTTAGAGAGAATTAGAACATTTACAACTAAAGGCATCTATGTCTGAAACAGCAATGGAACATTTATTGTCCGAAAATGCAAAGCTCCAGGTTCACATAACAACATTACAATCACAAAGCAATTCATTAACCGCGCAACATACCGCGTTGCAATTGGCCAATTCGCAACTTGTTGCCGAAAAAGAAGAGGTATTTGTGTTTTTGTTGTATAATTTTTATTTTGTTTCTTGTATTGAATTCTATCTTAAAATTTTATTTATATACTTAACTCTCATGTATACATATTTAGCTCTTGAAAGAACGCAGCACGCAACAGAACGTATATTCCGCATTACTTCATGATCAAAATACCCTACAATCTTTGCATGAACAACTGAACAACGAGTATGAAAATTTACGTCGCGAACGAGACGCTCTTAAGTCGAATTTAAGAGACGTGAAAAATGAAAACAGAACGTTGCGTGAGACCTGTGAGAGATTAGAAGCGAAAAGTGAAACACTGCAATCTGAACGGGAAGCCTTGATTAATAACACGAAAAGCTTAAATAATTTGCGAGGAGAGCATTCCAAGTTGAAGGTATCTAGTAGTATTAAATTACGAAATATAACATTTGATATTGTGTGTGAATCTCGTTAGCGATAATATAAATACAGATTTTTAACAAATTTTAACTCTACAATATTATCAAATATTCTAGGATGACTTCAGAAATCTATATACTGCGAGTGAAAGATTGAAAGCAGAGTATAGAAATTTGCAAGATGATTATAGGAAGAATAAAATTGAGATGAACCGCCTGAGCTTAAAACAAACTGAAATGCAGGGCGAACTTAGTGTCAAAGACGAACAATGCTCGGATCTGAAGTTAGAGGTCAATAGCCTTCACGAACGATGCGATGTATGGATATAATTTTAGAACAATATTATAATTTATTTTGATTGTGAAGAAACACTAGAACATGTTCTCTCATTTTTTTAAAGAGGCTGTTGGAAATGAATTCTGGTTTGGACAACGACAGACGTTCCTTAATGGAACATATAAGTTTATTATTTACACAATACCACGAGCTTTTAACACATTCGCTTCAAGATAAGGAGCATTATCATATGGAAGAGAAACTGTTTGCGTTAGTATTACAGTTTATTATTTTTATAATGTTCATATTTCGAGTCTTTTAATTGGTTATATTGATAGTTCTTATTTAACAACTCATTTTATATGTGTGTGCGTTGCAGGGATAAAGTTAATCATTTGTACAGACAAAAAGAAAAGTTGGAAGACAAGATTATGGAGCACTACAGAAAATTGAATAGCTGCACTACCAAAAAGTATGTTTAGCAGAAAATCATAATTGTATAATTTATATTTTCTTTAAATTTTATGCATAATACAACTTGCTCTTATCATAATATATATATGTTTTTAATACAGGAAAGGTTTTGGAGCTAGTTTAGTGCGTAGGGTCAGAAAAGCTGGGTCGGAGCTTCTCAATAAGGTAAGTAACTAATAATAAAATATACTTTTTATTTTTCATGCAATATTTTTTACATTTCTGCCAAATAATTTTGCTGTTTAATATACTCTATATTTTCATAATTACTAATTATTTTTATGAAGAAGTTGAAGCAATGATGATAAAATTTGTTTATTAGAATCGACGGTCATGGGCCGAAGATTCCAAACAGTCAGACAGTAAAACATACGAGTCGGATACCGGTGGGAATGACTCGGATGCGAGCACCGACGACTATCGTTTACCCGGTAAATGATTTTTTGGAAATAGAGATATTTAATTCATCAATTAAGATAATATCAGCAATGTAACTTCTATTTTTTTGCAGGACCGAGCAGAGTTTTCGGATCGGATGCGCTTGGCCACGCTGGAACCAGACGAACGGTGTACTATACTGATGATTCCCCACCATCATCTACTTCTTTACCTGTAAGAAATAATTATGTAACATAAGTAATAACAAAATCTGTCATAAAAATGCAATGTTTATTAAGGGAATTTTTGAAACGCAGACTGACAGACTGTTGAACGAGTCCTTCCAGGAACAAGGAGACAACGTGCATGCTGCACAGGAGACGAAACCGGAAACACAAGTTGAGTCACGTCCCTTTTTGATCTATAATAAGGTATCGGCAGTTATAAACGAATCCAAAAACATTAGCAGTCCGATGAAGGATGTAGCACAAGATGAAGCACTCACAGAACCTCCCACTGAAAAAGAGCCAAAGACTGGCAGTCCAATATGGTACGAGTATGGTTGTGTATAAACTTCCACATCCCCGATGCTTCCATTAGTCAGAAAACAAGAAAAGAAAGGAGAGAGAAAAAGAACATGTTTTTATATATGTATATATTTTTATAATTTACATATGCTTTCCCCAGAAAACATATGTATAAGTATCCCCTTTGATTTCAATGCGTATTTTCCCGTTAGTATATTGACCACTATTTTGTAATTTTATAACGGACGAAAACTAACACAATACGAATATACTTGTTCAAAAGGAATCGCAAAACCATTACAGAAAGTATTATATATACTAAAGATTTATATTTTGTAGTTTTAGTAAATAAGCTACCGTAATTGTCAACACATTACTCTTGAAATTACAAAGTAGTCTTAAGAATAGAACGCTTACGAGTTCCTAAAAAGCTGTTTGTGTTAAGATAAGTCGAAAAATATTTTTATCATTGATTTGAGAATCCATCGTGTCATGTGTTCTTCTTATCTCATGTACTTTTGGTCCAAATGTTTTTACAAATAAGACTTTGATAATAAATTTTATTCTTTTCGCGAGTAGAAGAGATTGAATGGACATGATTCATAACTAATTTATGAATGATCCTCAAGAATAATCAAACATGAGATAATCAGGTTGAAGCAATTAATTATAGTGTGCTTGATTTTATTTAACCGGTTTTACATATATTTACGTGTATATACATAATTTACATATTCATCGAAGTTCTCTGATATGCGTTGTTCACGTACCTACTATTGATGCGTAGGTAGAATTCTTATGTTTGCATTCTTTAGAGTAAGATATAATTGTTCACTTTTCTCTTTATAAGTAAGACTAATATAGACACACTATATTGACAAGAGCTTATGCTGATAGGATTATTAAAAATAATTCGTCCGATTTTAAATGACTGTATTTTTTAATTTAACAGAGTGATTAGCGATTAGTGTATCAATTAAAAGAACTATCTAAGTTTTGTCTTTCACACAAAAGTGTTTTATGTTTCCCATAATTAGACAAGTCGACAATCGAGATGGTAGTCGAATAGTCGAATTCCTCTCTCATACTTGCATCAATATACATGTCCACCGTCACTGACTCCACAACAGTAATAATTCAATTGTTTAATGTAAACATGTTTCCATTGTCCGCAATATGGATGAGCTCAAAAATCGAATTGTTGCTTTTATGGAATCGGCTCGTTACTCGAAGAATTATGAAGAGTTACATTGTAACGTGCAGTATTTATAACGTTATTATAATGTTTTAACGAGACATCAACCAAAAGATAAATTGTTCAAGTTTTATGTATTACTAATTACTCTTTTTATTTATTAAGTTCAAAGATACAATTATTTGAAATCGGATGAATTATTTTGAATAATTCTGTAATAGCATTTGCTTTTTCAGTTACACCGATTACCTCTTTACCGCTCGACTTATCGCATGTAAGTTAATAGATTATTTTCTACATTTTGATAACTTATATACTTTTATAACGATTTTATTATGTATAGATGTTAAGTATGTATAGATTTAGATTTGTTTGTACATCTTCTATGCTTTAAAGTTTTACCAAGCAAAGATTTTGCACAAAAACATTATCAAGTACTTAATAATTCAGTATTGAATAACATCTTTTACCATGTTCTTGCTATTTCACTGCCTTTTAATGTTGTCTTCCTGCAGAACGAGATACAATCGCCGCAATCGGTGCGTGATACAATTTGTAATTACAATTCCGTTATTTGCGTACATTGCGTATTAAATAAAAAGAAGTATCTAAAAAATGATACAAGTATTTTCCGTTTGAACTCATCATAATCTTTAATAAATAACAACAAACTAAAGCATTAAAAGTATAAAAGAATTATTCACCAAAATATTGAGATGACTATGCTTAATAATTGTTTAATAAAAATTAAAAACTAATAAAAGAAATAAAAAATTAAAAATCATGATTAAAAAATTTAAATAATGATAAAAAGAGAGAAGTTGAAAATAAGGTTACATAAAATTACATTTACATTCTAAAATATCGGTAATTCATCCGATATATAATTTATATATTTATTTATAAATTTTATTTATATTTATATTTTAATAATTTTATTTTTAATTGCTACTATTAGTTTGAGTTCAGTTTTTAGGATGCCACGAAAAATTTAAAAAGGCTTGGTTTTATATTTGAAAAAAAAAAAGAAAATCATATATTTTGTGTATGTTACAACCATGAACTAAACAATACTGCTTTTTATCGTTTAAAAGCTCATAGATTAGCAATAAATAATCTCTGCAATCATGGCATGTAATATCGTGTATATTTAGTATTACACGAGTGAAATGTTGTTTATAGAGATAAATTCATTATGTTTTGGTACAGCTTTATCAGTAACTTTAAATATATCTTTTGCAATAAAAAAAAAGAGCATAAAAATAATAATGTTTCGCAAAATTCAAATTATTTCAGGTAATTTGTGGAAACAATTATTTTTCATTTTTATTACAATATATTTTTTTATGTAACTTTGAATTATACCTTAACAGCACTGTCCAAAGTATGGGCGCTGCCCAGCGTTTTTTTTGTCTGTAGTCGCGCAACTTCATATCGTTGCTCTCTCGCTGCTAACTTTGTTTGTTTGTGTATCAGTAGTGTGAAGTTAGATATATGTGATCTTCATGAGGTCAGCGACAGAAGTGCAGATGTGAAGATGTTTTCGGATATTGTTGACTTGACAATGACGAATGTAAGTATCAACAAATCGATATTTTGCACAAAAATTAATGATGTTAACGATGATATCTGAATAATAAAGATTTAACAAAATATTGTGTTACATTGATGCTAAATTTATCTAACTGATTTTATTAATTAAATATTGTATTAGGTGTACAAAAAAGTTCTGAGCTTTAGATTTCATACAAATAACAATTTAAATTTTATATACCCGCCCTTTTGCGGTTTTAAAGCGTTGACATTTGGCCTTGATGCTTGATCAGTCGAGGGATGATTTGTAAGAGGTAAAACTTGTGAATTTCGTATATTTCATTAATAATGACCTCTCAAATCCCCAAAAAACAAGTTGTAAACTCTAATTGTGCATAACGGCTCATTGAAAGCACTTCATATATTTTTTTAAATCGTATGTGTATTCGAGAAAGTCTTGAAACGAAGTTACCACTTTGATTCCCGCATGATTTCTACGAGAAATAAAGCAGCTGCGATATATTATAGCACCTCGGACGAAAATCTCACGCACAGTAAATGTTTACCGGTTGCCTATCCCTTCGTTTTTCTGTCAGTTTTTCTACGCTTGACATTAGTATGCTCTGGTCAAAAAATTGTCCATCACGCAACCCTTTCCCAAGTGTTCTCAGGCCCTCCCCTTTCTCTCTCTCTCCCTCCTTTTCCCTCTTATTCTTGTAGATTTGCATATTTCCAACCAAGGAACCGTGCTACTTCGCACGTTTCGTTAACCCTTTTTTCTCACAAATGGAGAGATTTTAAAATTCATTATTAGTGCCAAAAATTTGGCTATTTGTTTCCAAAATATCATTGCAAAAATGGCACGATTTGATATATGTTTTAAAATTATAAAACGGAAGCAGAATGAGATATGTATATCGCGTGTTATTGAATTATTAATAATAATAATAATTTTTATATTACCGTAACTTTTTAAAAATATTCTGAATTTTATTGCATTTATTGAAATCGGCCAGACTGTGAACATACGAGGGTTAGTACAATAAACATTCAAGAAAAAATGGAAAAGATGCAACCTAATATAAAAATAATACGAAGACTAAGAAAATAAAGAATTAAGTCCCGAATAATTTTTTATTCACGATGTAGCAGAACGGCAGCGACTTAAATTCTTTTTTAAATTTACATCTTATTAAGTAATTAAATAAAAATTAATTAAATAAAAAAAAGAAAAATAATTCGATATTCTTTCTCTCTTTCTTTCCTCAAATGTTCCTTTGCGCGAAATTGTAATTAATAGTGGGATTAATGATTTTAACATTAACAATCATTCCTCTTCCAGTACCAATAATGAACTGTATCCTGTACAGTAAAGAAATCGAATTATCTAACAATTAACCGACGCATCCGCCTTATAATGCTCATGCAATCGTGCGACGTAAAGCAATCGCCAGTCTCATCGGAGTCGAGCGTCCGGATCGTTCTATGCAAATCGCAAATGAGCGAGCGAGCGAACGAACCGAGCATCACGGCGCCTTTGGCTTCTCCCGGTGCTCTCTCACCCTTTCATGGATTACGGAGCTGTCGCAAAAAACGTCCGCCTCGCAGTAACGGTCTGGCGGCAAAACCTCCCTTTCCGCCTTGCTTTTTCTACGTGCGAAAATAAAAGTCTCTCGCGCTTTTCCTACCGGTCCGGAGAAAGGCTGCGGAAGTGGGGGGGTGATAGAGCGGGGGCAGAAGGAGAAAGGGGGCAAAAATAAGAGCGGTGGGAGGGTGTACGAGGGTTGGCGGCGGTCTGGCGATGAGGGGTGGCAAAAAGAATCGTAGCGATGTCGGCGAAGGAGGAAAAAGAGCAGTTCGCGAGAAGCGACGAAGGGGTGGCGAAAGGAAAGGGTTGAGAGAGGAGAGAGAAAGAGAGAGAGAGAGAGAGAGAAAAGCAATTCAGAGGAAACCAAGATTCTGGGATGTGAGATTTCGAAAACGTTGCACGCGATCGTTGCACGCGCGAGTAAATATACTGTGTATTACGGTCATGAGTCTAGAAGTCATTGGTAAATTTGGTAAAGGGGTGTTGTTTTGGTAAAAACATAATTTTTTGAGAAAATTTTACTTTAAAAATTAATTCTACATTTCAGTTTGATATTTGACACATATTTAACAAAACACATTAATGAAACCAACATTCCGCAATTTTAATTCCGGGTTCGTAAATCTGTCCTTAAAGTTACCCTCGCGAAGACACCCTGGGTAAGAATGTGCCATCGCGGTTCCCCTCTTCGTGCCCACCCTTTAACGTCCAAATGCCAAAACGTGCTGGGAAGAAGTGGAGGGTGAAGAAGAAGACTGTGGATAGGACGTGTACTTTGCAGGGTACCGCATGGCTGGGGGTTCGGGTACCACCCTGCAAAAATGTCGGTTCCTCGGGCGCAGATAGCAGGGTAAGGAGGTCGCGCATCTACAGGGGTTGCGTGGTGCAGCGGCTAAAGGGGGGAGAGCGGCTGGAGGGAAAAGGGGACACGAGGGAAGATGAGTTTTTACGACGTACCCTCCCCATCGTTCCGTCCCTCCTCTCCGCCCCTCTCCCTCCCATTCAGCCACGGCGGCAGGGGCGGCGTGAGGCAGGGGCGCGTTTTTACAACGACCACGGCGAGGGCCAGGGAGGAGCTTATGTACACCACGACGACACCGGTAAGACGAGCGGTTGAGGACGAATGGGGAGCGGGTGAGAGAGAGAGAGGGGGACATCACGGTTTTCGCATCATTCTCTTCTGGTCCCCCGTGTGCTGGAGCCCGCACGGAATGTGACCTCCGGCCGATCCGCGAGACCACGCCTCTCACGTGGCTGACGATGGCTCGTCGTGGGTTCGGCGTGCCCTATCTGGATTTTAACCCCCCTTCTCCCTCCTTCAGATGCGATTGGGGTACGAGTTGCCGGAGAACAACGCTTCCATAGCGCGTCCATAGTGCGTTAATGTTTAGATCTAGCCATGCGTACCCTCGATAACATTTAGCTACATTTAACGAACAGAACAAATGTTCGTACATCATTGAAAAGCAAAATGATTCTTCCTTTAAAAATTTAATTAGGTATCATATCTCGCTACGGTTCTTACATTCTTGTTTTTCCCGTTAACGAGTTGTAACTTTCAATTTTTTTGTGCTAGAAGATTTATTATCGGTAAAATAACTTTAGTGAGACACTTAAACGTGATTCCGACTTTTTGATATCTCATCCAAGCATATTACGATCTTTGAAAAAGTCGTGATACACAAAATAAAACGATTTTTCGAAGAACTATAGAATCGAGAATTTTTTTAATATTGCAAAAATTCCATGTAATGATTAATGTAAGATTCTAAATTAATATATGCGACGTTAAAAGGGACTGGATGTTTTCTATTGTTATTCCGTTAACGCTTTAAAGCCACGATAACATAAAAGTCGAACAAAAGCAACCTCCATCGCCCATATCTATGTCTCGATCATTGACGCAATTAAGTCTTGTTTACTACGCTTCGTCCATGACATACAGGGTGTCCTTTTAGAACCTTTTCTTCTGAACATATATTTCTCTTAGATCTACATTTTTTTGTTATGATCGTTATTAGAAAAATAATAAATTCTTTATTTATTATATATAATCTAATAATAGTATATTTGCATACATTGTATTAAAAAGTTAGAAACTTTTCAAGTACGAATTTTTTCAAAACCAAAAAATTAATATATTTTAGTTAAAGAGAGAGCTAGTATAACTCATATTAATATAAATAATGCAATGTTAACAGATTGAATAAAAGATTTCAATATTGTATGTTATGAAAATTAATAGAAAAATCTCAAATAAGTTTTTTAGATAAGATATTCCATTCTTCGTTTTTGTCCCTTTAAATTATACTTTTTTATTATTTTATAAATGAGTACTGTTTAAATGAGTTTATCGATGCGAAACAATTAAAAATTTATATACAAAATTTAATACAATTAAAAATTGTTCGTATTAGAAAAATGAGACTAACTTCCTTTGGTTTTTAATTCTCTCAAAAGGGCAGACCGCCGCGTGAGGAAATTTTACAAATTTCGACCTGTTTGTCGCGTGAATTCATTTCTGCGTGTTGCAAACAAATAACCGAGCTAGGAAGAATTAACGAGTTAAGCGATCTTAAACCGTTTCGACGAAGATTCCGGGGAACCGTCGCACGCCGTCGATGCTTCCGTCGCGGCGGGGAAGAGGGACGGGAGCGTCGGTGTCGCGCGGCGCCGCGGTGGTGGGGGAGCGCGAAAGGAACGGCCGCGTATTCGCCGCGCGACGCGCAATGTGCGCCGCGCCATCGTTCGAAACGCGTCGGTGTCGCTCTCGCGCGCACGGGATAAACGATAATCGCCTTCGAAGCGCGCTGTACGATCGCGGGAGAGGAACAGGTGCGAGAGACGTTCACGTCTCGCGCTTATGTTCCCTCCCCTGTTCTGGGGAAGTGAATTGCAATCGCTCCCTCACCGACTAGGACTCGCGAGATCATGATTCGGGCGATCCGCGTAGCGACGCGACAACGTGATTGAGGAAGGAAGCAGGAGAAAGAGGAGCGTGAGCGCGATCCTCGTGGTCGCGAGAACGTCCGATCTCGTTCGTCGTACATACGTTCCACTTTCTTTCGGGGCAAACGCAAGCGCGGCGATCGAATGCGCCTCGTTGGATGCTGCCGGCAGCGCGCGTGGTCGACCTGGAAGCCCGTCGTGCACGTCGGGGCACTGCTGTGAGCGTGTGCTGTTGTCACTGCTGCTGTTGTTGCTGCCGTTGTTGCTGCCCCAGGTAGCACTGGTGGCCGCGATGGACGCGCGCGTGGTCGTCGGTGCGCCGGCCGCGGAAGAGACGCCGGTGGCGGTGGCGACGCGGGGCGTCGCGACGCCCTCACCGGTGCCTTCGGCGCCGTGCACCGTCGTGACCGTCACCGGTACCGGCAACGGCAGTGGCGGCAGTTCTATCGCCGCCGCGACCCTCGCGTCCGCGCCCTGCACCCCGCAGAATCCAGTCGTCGTCGTTGCCAGTCCCTCCAGCAACCATCAGCAGCCGGTCGCCACCGTGCCCAGGATACTCAGCAGGAACGTCAACGGCACACGTAAGTTTTTCTCTTGTCTGGAAAACTGTCTGTAACGATCGCGACAGACATCAAAATATATAATTTGAAGTGTACTTTTTGATATATCATCGGCTCGAAAGTAAGGCTTTAACTTTCGAATATTTCGAAGCTTCAGAATTAAGATCTTTGAGGTTGGTAACAGCCCTATTCGAAACTCATTATCAACGCGAATATATTAGCTCGACAGTTGGGAAACAGAGAATTTGAATCGTATCTTTCCAAACTTTCGTGTAATCTAACCGCGAAAAGATAAGATATACATTGCCTTCGGAGACTATTTCGTTGTATAAAAAATAAAAACTTGGTTTATTCAGCAGTTTTATTTTGTATCAGAAGATGTGACGTGTTTTTATTTATGCGAATGGATAAGTAATCGAGAAAAGTTGAAATATAGGATAGGTAGGATAAGGTAGGATCATAATATATAGGGTATGTTAGAATTTTTAATTTACAAAATCAGTTCTTTAATTATTTTTATGTATAATTTTTAGTTACAATGAAAAATATTCAATTTTATTTATTATTTAATTACATAAATGTAGATTGTGCGAAGTTACTCAAGTTATTTAAAAAGTCATTATCTTTTTCCGTCCACAATCCTGCTTGAGTATCTTACATTTCTCTATTCCATCTTCTATTCATACTTTTTCTCTGGGAATTAATGAGTGACTATATCCCGTTATTGCATTAGTTCCAGTTCGAGTAACACCGTTAATCTTTCGGCTAATGTCTCTAACCGTCGAGAATCGATTTAAGAATAAAATCTGTCCGTTAATGTCCCTCGTAAACGCAAACGGTCAACAAGCGAGTGGTTTATATGTGCAGGCTAAAATGCGGTAAGAAGCGCGCTATCGTTAATTTTTTGCATGCTCGGGGTATAAAGAATGGTGCACCACGAAGTATATCTATTGGCGAACGCTCAGTGTATTTTGTCAGGCAGACGAAGGAGAGCCGGTTATCCTGCTGCGCTCGCACAATCAGCTGATCCATTGACGAAATAAAGCTCGTTTAATATAGCTACCCCTTACGAAAGTAACAACTCAGCAAACACCAACTAACGGTAACGTTGCATCAATATCATAAGTTCTTACTGAATAATGTAACTGTTATGTACAACATGTGTTATATTACACTTAAATAAAGACATTCTATAGCCAGTCTGCTGTCAAAAATTACCCTCCTCAGATCGTTACTCACTGGCGAAGAAAAAATTTTTTCATATTTTTTTTACACTTATATTGTTGAGTGGAACAGTATAATATTGCATAACACTAGGTGGTGTTTGCTGGGAAACATGTTTGCATGTGGACTTATGTTCGATTTATGAAATAAACCGCGGTGTCCGATCGATTTCACGCGAATCGATAGGTATGAAATCGCTCGTTAATTACATCCAGCTCGTATACACTACATCATCACGTGTGTATCGCAAATATAAACGTTATTCTTGACAACTGCTTTCTTTGAAGTTTGCTTTAGACGATCCCAGGATAGAGATCGACGATGTTATATAATTTATATCCCGTGCAAGTTGTATATTTTATATATGTGTGTGTATTTTCCAGTTCTTAAATTGTTTTCAATTCTTTATACACATACAAAATTATAGACTAAAATTAAAAAACTAGAGTGAATCCTCTGATTATATAGATCATCGTTACTAATATTTGCGTATAATATATAATGAAATTATAACTATGCTTATTTAAAAATTTATTTAAATAATGTAACATTTTTTAAGTAATTATTAAATTATTATTAAATTAATAAAAGATGAAAAATATAAATGTGTGTAATACCTTAAGGATGTATATTTATCGGTGCAATTTTTGATTAATGATTATTCACGATTAATCGATGTGATTAGACTTAATCGAGTCTATTATTTGTTCATGATTACTGAATGTTCCATAATTATAATTATTAATTCTACCTTTGACAATCATTAAATAGTCATCAATTTGATTGATGATTGTCTAAATTCGTTTCGAAGATATTCCGTTCGTTAAGTACTAATTTATTGTACTTTATTCCTTCGCTTTTTGTGATGGTTGCTGCGAAGCAGAGTGATAGCTCCAAATTTTGAGAAAAATGGAAGAAAAGTTCAAAATTTCAATAATTCTCAGTGGTATAACTTTTACATCGGGCATAAATTTGAAAATCTTTATTTAAACAAATAATGACACTTTGATAATATTGTGATCCAGAAAGTACGCCGGACTCGGCGTAGGAAGCATTTACTGGTTCACTTATCGAGGAAAACGAGGAGGCCATTGGATTTTGACGTGAGGGATTCTCGCCAGAGGCCAGTTTATTTTCTCATTTCTTGTAGATCGATCCGCTATCGCATTCGTATATCCGCGAGCTCGTTTCTAAACCGCGCGCGCGACTCGCATCTCGATAGCGAACGCTGCTCTCTCGCCGGCGAGTTTACGCAAGAAACGTAATCGCCAGCAGTTACCTCCCGGCGAAGTGAAGAAGTTTCGACCGAGGAGCTACCATGGGCTACCATCTCGCTTTTGTGTACGTGTGTATATGTACGTACGTGTACATGTGCGCTTGCGTCTCCTTCTCTCCTTCTTTCGCCGAGAAACTGGATGAGTCACGCCGGTGATAAAAAGCTCCGTAGCTCCCGTCAGAAAAACAGGATTTTTCTTCCTCTATCTCGACGAAACCGCGGCTGAGTCTTCCGTCTACTGCGTTTCACTTGTGCCCAACTCGGTGCATCGTGGTAAAAAGTGCGCGACCGAGTTCGATATGTCGCTTGTTTCGAAAATTCTCTTCGGCCACGTAAAACTTCTTATCGTCGCTATTTGTCCCCTTTGTAATTTTCTCGATTTTCGTCCTTGCCGCTTCGTCAAGTGTTACCTCGTCGTGGGAGGGGAGGGCTGATACAATTCGGTGTTAGACGCTCCCTCAATAAGACCGCAATTATATCGCTTCGCGTGACACCATTAAAACCAATGCAATGTAATTTCACGGAAGCTATGATTAGAAGTAGTGTATTACAACACGATACTATGTAACGCCCCTGGACGCTTTTTGCGGGAAATGTTTACCGTTTCTACTAGCAACATTAACGTGACAAAGCGAGCAGCAAGCGAAGCAAATAATTAGTAAACAGCAAAAACATACTCATTAAAAACACAATATTTTTATCCCGCGAGGTATATTTCAACGAGAGAGAGAGGCACGACATTTTATTTACGGGACGTACATTTTATCGGTGTCATATTACTGATAGCGATTCATCATTGTTGATATCAAGTATTCGCTACTGCGTGTCTGGCACGGGTATGACACTTCATCATGTATGGAGTGCCGAAGTATACTAATCTCGTCAAATTTCACTTTTCATATTTCGACGGAGTCCCCTCCCCCCGTATTTCTGAAGATCTCTCCCGGAATCTTCTTTCCGGATTATCAACCATGCCTCGCGGCATATCCGGCATAAGCATTCTTGGTGCGTTTGCCGCGCTTTGTCCGTTCGCGATGCGGCATGACTCATGGGGCCGACAAGAAACGGCAGCGTCGCGCAAAACCACGCCGTTTCTTCCGACTTGGCCGGCGTGCAACTATTGCACATTGCGTTTTTGCCGGCTTCTTACGAGCGCGGTCGTGTAAGCGTGTTGACCACCACGACGGCGACGATGTACGCGGCAAAAAGTACGCGGCTTTTGCCCGCGATATTTCTGCGAAAGGCGAAATTGCAACCGAAACGGTCGCTCGCTCCTGCTCCCTCACGTTCTTTTAAGTAAGATTATTAATTACTTCAATTCTACTATATATAGTCATCTTTGCAGTAGTAAACATTTAATTGTATCACCCGAAAATATCGGAATATTATCGGGTTATTGTTATTTTATTGTTCATTTTTTTTTAGACTTCGAATACAAACTGAGAGTACTAAGCAGACCGTAACACGCGCGTTATTTGACCACGCGGCTGTTTGATAGGCGACATTATACATTTTACACGGGATAAAAAGAGGCTCTCTCTATCTCCCTTCGTCTTCCCTTTCTCTCTCTTTCTCTCTCTATTGATGACGGCGCTGGCGCTGATGCACGGCGAAAAAGCTCTCGCTTTTTTGCCGTAAGTTTGCCGTGTGCTCGTGCCCTCGCTTAAGAAAACTTGGCGAGCGTAGCTTTTTTGCGTCGGACGCGAGAGAGCTCGGCCGCACTGTTCGTTCTCTCTCTCTCGCATTCTCTCCCTCTGTCCCCTTCGTTATATATTACAACGTCGGAAAATTTGCGCCGCTGATGCACGCGGATTCCTATAAAAAGGGGAAAAGAAGAACAAAGTCAAACGCGGCGCGGTTAATCTCGTCGAGAACTTGTATGCATATACTTAATTACGTTGTACCTTTTGCATCGGGATATTTTATTTTCGATGTTTGTTTGCACGGTATATCAATATTCTTAATCTTGAAGATGTATTAATTATCGTGCCCATTGCAGAAATCACAACGGAAGATTGTCTCATCATCTTTATGCAGTTTTGAAAATATGTTTAAAAATTAATCTATTATCTAAATATATTTATTTTATCTTAACATCTAATTAACTTTTATCTTAACTTTTATAAATTTAACTTTTATCTTAATATTATCTTATCTTATCTAAGTCTTATCTTAATATTAGAGTGTGCAGACACTCAAATTAAATAAAATTCAAATCAAATCGGAGAATATTCGTATTATGTCATAAATCTACGTATGGAGTACCTACGACTGTTGCACATACTGGCTGGATAATTGAAGTCCCATAGTCGGAAACTTATTATCGGATTTTTCTCTGAGATTATGAAACCTTTTGACGAGGTGTAAAGTCATGATTTATCATAAAAACGTTAACGACAGTTCGGTACATCGTATTTTATTTTATGTGGATGGAATTCGAAAGTCTCTGCCGACTACTTAGTGTATGTCGAGTATTATTACGAACGTTCGTTCGGCGGTCATTAATATTTTCACCTTATCGTTTGCTGCTTTACAGTTTTGTCCACGGAGCAATAACTGTCTTGTCCTAACAGCATAATGGCGATTTTAATTGTTCCTCGATGTCTCTCTCTCTCGTAACTCAACTTTCCTTGCGCTCGCATACTAATGGGTATAGTATTTATGGAAAGAAAGTATCAATATTTTACATTTATACAAATTATTAAGTATAAACAAAACCTTTTTCTGGAAAGGTTTGAAATAAAATAACGCAGCTATCTTTGAAGCAACTGCGCCCAGGAATAAGATAGAATAAGAAGAAAATAAGAAAAGTTGATGTCAAGTCAGCATATTCTCTGCGAGAAATCCTTATTTTCATAGATTAGGGTCAAGCTACATACGCGATTACAAGAGAAATAGTTTACTATTTTAAGCATGCAACGAATAATTACTCATTACCACCGATGATGATTCTAAAATGCATTATCTGGTCTTAATGGCGTGACACGAAGCTGGCGTGATGTGATAATAGCGTGCTCTTAGCTTTAGGAGGATCGCAGCTGTTTATCCCGGGCGTTCCTCCTGACCGAATCGAGTTTTGTGTGCGTTCACGCCTGGTAGACGACCGTCGCTCGCGATCCAGAATCAAAAAGGGAATCCTTCGTAGAGCCTAATCTGAATACGATCACCGTGCTCGGGTACGACCGGTGGGTGGCTGCACTCGAATAAGCGCCTAATTCGAGCAATGAATGGGTTTGCGTACGGGCTCGCGCCGGTACAAAGACGAGAGAAAACGGTACGTCTCCGTTTGTACATCTTGCCGCTGACCGTTGCGGGAGAGAGACCGCTGCGAGGTTTCCTCACCCTTTCGTGAAGGCTTCATCTGCCGAGCGAGCGAATCTAGAACCCACACGAACGATTTCCGCGCGACTGCGAACGCATTAGGAATATCTCTCATCTTGCTTCCTGTCTTTTTTTCTTAACTATTGTCTGTTACCTAGAATTCGTATTTTAATCGGTGGAACTCAAACTTTTCATTCTCGTTGGGCTTTGCGCCGAAATTGTGTCATTTAAGTTTAATAATGAAAACGGAATAACACACGACAAAAATACCAATGATAGACTCAATTTTAGTAAATATTTTTGGGTTTTGGAAAAAATTTATTGGGAGCTTTTATTATGTACCCCGTATATTTGTGATATTTGCAATTATTTTTTTATTTACGAGTTTTGACGAGAATAATGAAATAACGCAGCTTGATCTTGACTTGAACGAGCGTGAACACTTACAGTCAGTTTTGCGTATGCTAACGATAGGTAACGATCATCCCTTATTCTCATCGCCCTGCCTTGCTAGTCTCGTTTCTTTTTTCGTTTCTTGGATCCGCTGTTCCCACAGGAGTGCGTCGAGGCGCGCGAATAAATTAAAAGGCTTGCGGGCCTCAGTTCCACACACCCCATCGGCGGACAAAGGGTGACGAGCCTCCCCGTTTGTCTGCATTTTTTGTTCTAAGCGATAATCCGGCAGGGCGATGCTCGGATGCGCCCGCGCCTATCCGTATCTGTTTTCGGGGTCCACCCGAAAACCCCCGATGACCCCATAGACTTTCTCTCTCTTTCCTCTCTTCATCCTTCCCTCCTTGCTCGACACATATGCATATCATCGTCTCTTGGTACGAGATAGCGAGCAAACCTGAAAAGAAAAAAGAACCGGCTGTGAAAGAGAGGGAGAGAGAGAACGTGAAGACCTCGGGAGGAATTCCGGCGCGTTGGCTGCCTCCTCTCCGCTCCATTCCCAGCGAGTTTTTGCCCCCATGGAGGACGTTCTTTCGGCTTTTTTGTCGCCGTGGGGGCCCTCGCGACGACGATAGCGACGATTGCGACGGGGACAACTTTTTCTCCGTTCTATCCTCGGAGCCGTTCGATCTGCATGAGTCACACGCGAAGACATTACGTTCGCTCGTTGAAATGAAGGACGATATCTTTCTAGAGTATCCCACGATCAGTCACTTCCTCCAGGTGACGCGGCTACTATCTCGACGAGGGATACACGCTCGCGTCATTCGTTAAGAGATGCATGGGTACTTGTAAATTTTTTATTGCAGAAACTATATTTTTATTTTCAGAAATTATTACCAGAGATTACGTCTTTTATTATTACATTGAGATTACATCTCAACTCTATATTTTAATTCATTTCTTGACTGAACAATATCTCGTACCTTATTGCGATTTCCATTTAGTTTTCTGTTCAAATTTTCGATACACGTATTTCAAATTAGATCAGTGATCGATTCGTATTTGCCGACGTATTCTTGGCTTTTGGAGGAAACATGCGTGAGCGACGATGAGGTCTACGCCGCTTAGCCGACTACAGGTGTAGATACAGATTAACGATGACAATGGACACGTCGATTAGTTCCCGCAGGTGATGAGCTCGTCCACTGAAAAAAGAACCCCTTAGTTCCATGGCTAACCCTTTCGCTTCTACGGTCAAAAAAGGGTCTTCCGTAAAAGAAAAAAAACCATTTATTCAAAAGAGGTCTGTGGGAAACCAGTTTTTTACAGTCTCTCAATAACATTTTTATCTAAACAAATGCTCGTCTATGCCTACAAAACTGTAGAGCGAAACGTGATAACTTAAAAAGGATAAAACGATGTATTGTTTCTTTCCAATAGACCACTGCTTAAATAAAAAATCTTATTTTTCTTATTAACACAATGTTAGTAACGATATTGGTTTGAATTTTAGATCAATTTTTTTATAAATGCACAAAAAAATATAATGGAAATGTAATTAGATTAATATTGTTTAAGTATTTTGTACTGTTAAATAAATTAGTTAATTCAATGTTGAAAAAAAATTATAAAGTATCTATTAATGTATAATTATAAATAATTATTTTTGAAATATTTATGAAAGTTGACATTAATAAAGTTACACTTCAACAATTGTTAACCAAAATCTCATTAAGATTCATATTAAAACTCATTAAGACAAAAAAAATAATACATTCCGAAACGCACGTTAGATTTCATAATTATATGATTTATTCGTTTCGATCGATTATATGATTCATTTTTTACGATCATATACGATTCATTTTTTTTTTTAGAGAAAAATCTAGTTTAAGTTGTCAGATAAATATGATAATATGAGAAACAAAAACGACGCTGACAACTATTGCTGAGCTATCTCGAAATTTGTTCGTACTATATTGTAATTATAATTTTTTATATAGGCTTCGATATCCTTAAGCCTCCAAATTCTTTTATTTTTTTATCTTGTGTATATTATTATGTATATTATTGTGTATATTATTATCCATCGGTTGTTTTACATGTGTAGATGTCAGAAACGTAGAGATTATAAATTTATAGTATTCAATTTAATTTACATAAAATAAAATTGGAAAATTTTTTGTATCTACTTTAAAAATTGCAAATTTTATATTCTCAGAACATTAATAAATGTCTTTGTACATTAAATACTAATACTTTAATTAATTCAGGATTATTTTACGTGTGTCTCTTTAATAATGATTACTTTTTAAATTTATATATTTTGCAGAACAAATAATTGAATTGCTTGAATAATTAATTGCATTGATATTTACAAAATTGTCATATTTCTCTCGCATTATATGATGAATTTAGAGATTCTCATTTTTTTTTATTTTATTGAAACATTTGAATTAACGATTATTTGAAATTGAACAGATGTAGTATATTTAAGTTGTCCCTTAAATTGAGAGTAAAAAATTATTGTCGCACGATGGTATCCTGAAAATGGCGCGAATTTTACCCCCGTGACAATTCGACCGGCCGTTCAACGGCAATCGGAGAACCGCGACATGAGGTAGGGCTTAACCCCTCATCAAGGGGCTGGGATATGGGTTGCACCCTTGGGACTTAAGATTACTTACTCGACCAATACCAACGACGATTTTAAACGACCTCCATTTGAAGACCATTTAATACTCTCTATTACTCAACTAGGTGATCTTTCTATAAAATAAGACAACGGATCTTGTTCATATACAGCCGTATGTTTATTTATCTTTTAATTCCATTTTTATTTCTTGATCTATTAAATAATATTTCTGATTTTGAATTTCTGTGAATTTTTTTCGAGAAAATTTAACTCTTTGATTTATATTGTCTTGTTTTTCAGGAATTATACGTGTGCAAATCAGTGTATTTTTTATATCTATTTAGAACAAATAACATTAAATTTTTCAAAAATTTTTCTCAAAACATCTTTTATTTCATCGGTAATTCCGCGCTTCTTCTTTCTACTTCTACTTCTCGTATCTATTCCTTCCTTTATTATTTTGGCATTTTCTCGGCTCTTGCTGATCGAGCGAAAATTCACTTTTTCTCAAATGCTCTTTCGAGGGGTGAGTCGTAGATCGTCCTGAGGGAATTTTTGGCGCGGCTTGACGAAGCGACGAAGGAGTCAAGAAAGAGAGAAAGAGAGAAGATTAAAAACCGAACAAAGACTGCTACTATGAGAAATAGAGGGGAGAAATAGAGATAGAGAAAATATGAGGGAGAGGAAAAGGGAGACAGTATGTGGGGGGCAAGGAACGGCAGGCGCGCACAAGCGGTGGTGCAAAGTAGCACAAAGTATAAAAAGGAGAGTCGGGTGTGTTAGGGGGGTGCTGAAGCGGGGTAAAAGGATGCGAAGGATAAGGAGAACAAGGCCGAGGAACGGAACCGTAGAGAAACGCGAAGGATGCGAGAAGGGGAGGAGGGAAAGATTCGAACGGCGAGTCAGTCCATCTGCCCGGTGTTTTGTCCGAGGAGGAGAGAAGGAGGGACGAAGGGGTAGCGCGCGGCGGGGCGACAAAAACTCACCTAACCCTTCCTTGATTACAATGCCGGCAAAAAGCGAAATACTAACCGCCGTCGCGCCGCGCCGCGCCACATCGCGCTGAAGAGAGGAGAGCAGAGCAAAGTAAAGAGGGTGAGAGAGAGAGAGGAGTGCACGCTCCTAAGAAACTAGACTCGTTTTTGCGCAACCAGAGGCAGCGGAGGAGAGCGTCCGTTCTCCGTGAAGTATCGGACAAAGAACGTGCACCACACTAACTCCCCCTCCCTCTCCCTCGCTCTCCGTCTCTCGCCACTCCGATGAACCTTCTTGGTTCCATCGCCCGTGATCCGGGCGCCCGTAACCCGCCCCCGTTTATCCTATGTCTCTTCTCCAGCCTGACCTTTCGTCCCTTGCCACCCTTCCACCCACCTGGTCTTTTCTCTTCACATCTTTCCTTCTTTTCCTCTTTCCGCCCCATTATCTTCATTTTCCTTGTCTGCGAACCCGGGTCCGCCTCGTTATTTCGCGGTGCTCTCCGAGGCAAGTACGTTCGCCTTTTGCAGCTCCTGAACTAGTCTGTAAATTTTTGCAATTAGGATGAATTTTTTTAGTTTACTATTTGAATAAAATTTAAGATTTTTCAGTTTCACATTATTTCTTACATATTTTAGCTGCTTGCTATTCGCGTTGATCATTTTATCTTTATTCACGTTGATCATTTTATCTGATAACAAAGCTCATAAATTCTGTATTGCAGCAACCTAATCAAAATGAGAACATAATTATTATGTAATTACATATATTTCTAAAAATCTAGAACAAAAAGGAATTTTTTGTGCATCAATATGTGTATATATTTTCTGCAAACTGTTGATAGACCTTACATGCAACTGGAATATTGATGTTTAAGCCGAGCAACACGAAGATTACTCCGATTGATAAATCTGAATAAAAACTATTTCGAATACAAAACATACAATATATATTTAGATACCATATTCATAGAGCACGAATAAGTTTTTATATTCGAAAAACGGATTAGTTTTTATTTACAAGCAGTGCTTTATTCGTATCCAACTCTGATGCAAGTCGGATCGATGGTCGATTTCGTCGTGAAACGGCACCATTCTACCCAGGACAAAGTAATTTCGCGTAGTCATCGACGGCGCCGCGAGATTTCCTGACCTTTGGCGCGACGAGATTATTGAGGCAGTTTCCGTGAATCCCTCGAGATCTGGAACCTTAATGCGAAATACGGACTGGAAGTTTTGCTACAACGTTTGCCAACATTTATCGATATTGCCACGAACAAAATGTTTTTATTTCAGAAAAGATTTCTTAACGATTTCACATGCGTTTCAAGAACTTTTTTATTAGCGATGATTCTTTTGCATAAACGTGAACTTTTATCGGATCGAAGTCGTCTCAACGAAGATTATATATATTATAAATACAAAAAGCTTTTAAAAACGTACTTTGTTTTATTCGGATTCGATTTTATATAAGCGCTTGCGCTACGATACAGCTGAATATCTGTATTCAGAAAGATTCTGTACATTGAGAAAAAAAGTGAATAAAAAAAAAAATTTCTTGATTTAATGCGGCGATTACAACAAATATTTGCTTGTCAAGCAAATATTTGTTAATTAAAATAAACATGTGTGTTTTGATAAATTAACTTAATTATATTTAACTTAAAAACATGTATTTGAACTAAAGAAATATTGTCAATTAAACGTATTTATATCGATAACTTTTTTTTTAGTGTAATGCGTTTGTTATAATTTAATTTTCGACAGTAAGGATTAGAGGATTATGAACCACGATATGAATTGTCATTCATATTGTGGTCATCGAGTGTTGCTCGATATATTATCTCATTACATCTGTCATCATTAATTGAAGTCGGTCCTAAGTGGATAATTAGTTCTTGATAATTTTCCGCGCTGGAAGCGATGCAAAAAGAATACGATTTTCTCGTGCCTCTGGCACTGTCTGCCGCGAATATTGCGTCTTCTTGTCGGAAGATGTAATAAAAATGGTAGTCGCACGCTCGTAAAGAACTCGACATGGTCCAGCGACGTTCTACTTTTCTATCTTTCTCTTTCTCACAATCGCTGTCATCTATCGCGACCTTGATACAGCGATATCTGTAGCATAGAGAAATCAGTAGAAACCAACAGATTTCGGCGGAGTTCGAGCTTCAGATTGACTCCTGTTATAAATACATAATAAAAGAACTCTTTACGTTTCTATGGTGAATAAACCGACAATAAAACAGTACACTTTCACGTTAAGTGTCGTAAGGCAACCTGATATACATTGAAATTATATCGGTTCCGATTAATCTTTCGATACTCGACAAGTTCGAGCTTTTTACTCGAATTCTAAAAATGTTCATGTCTTTGAGTTAATATGTCGAATAATCATAATTAATTCATAGTTGTTAATGTCTGAACGTTGTTTGCCGAGTCGATTTTTTTGGGGGAAAAATAAATATAATTAAACTAATTATAAACTAGAGACAAAGTTATCTATTGTAATTGTACAGACGGTAGATGTATCATGTTTTCTATTTCTCTCCACTTCGTTTCCATCTTGAACGCACAGTTTGGTTTCATTTGAAATCAACCTTTGTCCGCGACCTAGTCCATCTCGATTCGCGACAATCGCACCATTGTCATTTGACTCCCGTAGCGACAATTCGATCCCCTCTCGCCGCGGGATACCATCACGACGATTTCCTTAGGAATCATCTTCTTCCCTCGCGCGCAATCACGAATCGAATTCGCGCGAAAAGAGGATAATCTATCTGACGACGTTTCCTGCGGGAAAGAACTCGAAGCGCTTTTCTTTCGCTGATTAGCTAAACGGACGATCTTCTCTGAAACTTCTAATTCGACCGGACGATCACATTGATGACGCGTTTGCGAAATTTGCGCGCCCATTCTAATTTTATTCCGACTTGTAATTTTATCAGTAATCAACATTGATCTTTTCATGAAATAAAACTAAGCCTTTTTTTAGAGCCAAAAAACATATATATATATCAAGTAGCAAAATTAATTACAGTCAATACATTAAAACAATTCGCAATAGGCTTATACATACGTTATACGCGTTTCGGCTCACTGAGCCCTCTTCAGTAACGCAAAATATGAAATTTAAATTAAATACATTGATCTTTTCTTTAGTCTTTTTCTATTCACCGCGCTTAGTGATTAACTTATCATTTTATCACACCATTCAGGAGAGCGATAAAAGGATACTCGTATGAAAAAATTTGCAACGGAAACTCCACGAATTTTCTCTTGTTTTACAAGAATCGAACGAGAGGGGAGGGTGTCTTCCTCTTGCATTTACCGCGGTAAATCCAAATCTCATTTTCTCCTTTTTAAGACATCGCACACAATGTGCCGTTAATCCCGCGTATGATTTCCCTATACTCATTTCTCAATATTACAATTATATGGGGAAGATACAATTAAAATGTGACTTTTTGCGCGCATTCGTCGCATTACACGGACTATGACGGTTACGCGCATCGTCGCGTCCACAGGGTTCGGATTCGTTTCTGATTTAGCGCGCCGCCGTTTCTTTTTCGGCGGCCGCGTCTAATCTGGTTCTCCTTCGCGCGCCTTGCCGTTTTTCTCCGTTCCCAGTGGCATCAGAGCCTGGGTTAATTCTCGGCACAATGATCGTAAAACATATCCAAGGATAGAAAAATGGTAATCCCGGACCTGTCGGCACGACGCATCGGTGATTCCGTTTGGGCCTCGCGGGAATTTTTCCGGTTTCGGAATCCACATCCGATTTTGTGTTTTTCTTTTTCCATCTGCGATAGTTGCGACACAAAGAGCAGTTTTATTATTTATTTAACGTATGTGTGAATAAAATTATCGACTCATCTTGACATTGTAATCAAAAGTAATCAATGAATTACGATGTTCATCTTAATTCTTTCGAGATTACATAACGAAATTAAACGAAGCCAAGAGATTATCACGTTATATTCATTGGATACCACCGGGTCTTATTTGGCAAATAAAGAATTGAAACTATTTTTTTCAAAATGTATTAGATATTTGAATGAGGACATGATATTTTCCGACATAGAACCAAAAGCTCCTAACACAACACATTTGCGCGATCACATCCGGTTCTCCATCAGTTGGAGAACGGTAGAGTTTAATGTGAGTCAAAACTAACACGACGATTAACACAAAGAACGGATAGATTTTACAAGAGGTAACAATACGAACGAAATTTCATTGAATAACGAAGGAATAATGAACAAAGCATTCGTCCGAATGACGTCTACGAACTCCATCGTGCCCTCTTCCCTTTACGGCCGCTCTTTTTTTCGTCTCCCCGAAAATCGCCGGACCGGTCGCGCACCGTCCATAAAGAACGCACGGATTTGCGATGACGACGACAACGACGAGGACCTGGGTAGCCGTGCGAGCCTTCGGGGGTTCCGCCGTGGTGGGATCAGGTTTTTCTCGCTGTCGCGACGCGCCTCTCCGCCTCCGGGCCGCGTTCGCGTTCCCGGCCGACAAAAACGAACCACCCTGTGCCAAAAAAGTCGTTATGTAAATGCGTCGCGAGAGCCCGGCCTAGAACCGCATCGCTGTTCTGTCGGTCACAGGTATACAGGGTGAGCCGCGCGACTCGAATGACAACCGATGACGATTTCCAGCTCGAAGGAGGACGAACAGTGGGAGAGTGCGAATAATCCTGGGAAACCTAATGATAATTTTTATTTTGCGCATGAAATTTTCCGACTAAGAAAAAAATCTGCTGCTTGAAACGAGGAACTTCGGTGATTTTTGTAACCAGAATTGATTTATGCGAATGATATTTATTAATATTTTTATAATTGTAGGCCGTTAAAATTTTTTCATATTATGTTTAAATCGCGCTCGAGAGATACGATCGACCGCTCGAAATAATACAATTGGTATTTTAAAGTTTATCTCCTGTCCGATTCTCAAATTAGGTCGAGTAAATATACAGAATAAAAATGCAGGATGAAAAATTATTAATAAATTCAGTTAATGCGGCGTGAAGTTGATGATGAGCAGACGATTGCGCGTGGTTTTATTTTTTAACAAAAGCTCGATCGAAGTGTTATCGCGCGGATGACAAGCTCGACTAGATGATCAACAACGTGTATATCACATACACGCGGTATTAATAAAGTCGTGAAAACGTGAATAAGATATCAGCCACGACGATATAAATAAATGGGCGGGTAGCAATAATAATGGGAGCGAAGTGTAAAGCGGGAACTGATGCAAAAACCGTGGGGTGGAATTCGCGTACTGCTTGTACGGGAATTTTTCTGGCCGAGAATGTAAAAATTCGCGAAAATGCAAGATTTCGCGAAAACAGGAACTGATATTTGACCCTGCGACCACGCGACACACATTTTTGCTCGATATAACTGTACCGAAATGTAAAAACGGACAAAAAATATATAATGGGATATGAAAAATATTATATGTTTATTATATTCCGAAACCGGCGAGTGTTTTTACAAGATTTACCCCAATTCGCTGATACTCTTTGAATCTATTTTCTTCTCGCGAAAACGTCAGTACCAACATTTAGTAGTACATACCCACGCTTTCGAGTGTTTAACGAGTGAAAATAAAACGCTTTTGGCAGATTATTCTTTAGAGAAATAAATAAATAACAAGATATTTTTCACTTGATTCCAAGTGGAGTCCAATAGAATTTTAAAATGTCAAAATGGAAGAACATTCACAGATCGAAAAGAGCACGATTAATATAGAACAGTCTGAACAAATAAAGATTTAATAAGGAATAAAGCATAATATAATCATATATTACATGACAATGAAGACTCAGCGATAAATGAATCATATTCGATGCGTGTCAATCTCTAAAACCAAACTAATCCACTAGTCATCTTTTTAACACGATTATTTCAATTTTCTCTTAAGTCAACTATTATTTCACTCAATTCAACTTTTATTTTATAAAGCTAATATCAATTTGGTCCTTCATTTGTAAACAAAGGTTTAACTACCTTGCATAAGTGTCGATGAGCGCTTTCCTTATTCATTTCCTTCTCCTATCGGCTTCGCCGATCCTGCTGACCCAAGGCACAGCTCTTCCACGTAGATCCTTTTTTCGTAGGTCGCGGTTCGCGCTAGAAAAATCTCGCGGAACGAGTCGCCGTCGCCGTCGTCGACAGCGGGGACTTATTCGCGGGCCCGAGAGGCCGCGATGCACGAGCGTGAGACCGGGACCCGGGCTCGTAATAAGACCCGCCGGCCAGTTTTTTTTCCGGCTCCTCTCTCCGTCTCTCCCTCTCCTTCCAGTCTTTCTCTACCTCTACGGCTTCTTTCTTCGGTTTTACCCCGCACCCCTTCTCGCCCTTACCTCCTCCTTTCTCTCCAACGGCGGCACCGGTATTAATTTATACGCGGTACGTGTGTGCACGCCGCTTTTTCTCGCAGTTCCTCGAAATTTGCAAGAAACTAGTCGGACACTCCGGCGTCCCCTCGCTTGCCCGAGGAGGCGAACTCGCGCGATCGTTCCAGCACGGCGAAGACGATGATTGGCGCGAAAGATCGAGGGTGATCGATGCGAGGATAGTGATTACTGACAGATTTAATTAACTCTTTCCCTAATTTGCCCAAACATATCAATAATGGTAATTTTATAATGAAAAAATACATAATAGGGGTAGATATTAGAAATATTAGAGACATAATTCCGCAAGGGTGCGTTGTATCTTGAGAAAAAATTAAGAAATCTACTATTTCCAGCTGAAAAATTACTCCGATTGGAGTAGTGATTAATAAATGTCAACGATATAATGGACACTAAACGGTTCTTGATTCCCTTCTTGTTTCATTCGCTTCATTGTTCCTCGTCCTTTATTTTGTATTACTCGAGTTGAAGAAAATAGCCAGAATTCAACAATATCTGATATGTTATCACAAACAAACTAAATTAATTAAATTAGATTTACATTAGAATGTTATCAAATCCGGACGGGTGAGATGTCTGATGCATGTGAGAATAACGTGCGATATTTGCGTCGCCTCTCATTTTAATCCAATCGCTCGCAGAACATCAACGGTCCGTCAGACTGTCTAATTACAACGTAATTGATTGTCGAGATCGCGAACGAGGTGAATGGGAGAGACGACACAGTGGAGATGACAGCTTACTAGCAGCCGATTATTACCGTTGTCGGATAGACTGAAAAAACCAAAAACCGCTGATCGGACGGAACCGATCCTTTGCCGCTAATTGCCCCGCTCTCTCTTAATGAATCTCCTTAACGAATGTGCGATTTCCAGTGGTGCAGACGTCCGTGCCGCAAAACGAGGCCGAGCTGCAGCTGTACAGGGTGATGCAGCGTGCCTCGCTGCTGGGATACTACGACACGCTCCTTGAAATGGGTAAGCACGCAATCAAAAACATATCTATAGACGCAAAACGTTTTGCGGGGAAATATTTCAATCCGGGAAAAATGCTAAAAATGCAATTCTAGATCCCAAGGAAAATATTTCAGAGGAAGTGTAAACTTAATAAACAGTTCTGGATCCCTAAATTCACAGATCAATTTTCAGATGCTTCAAAAACACACATTTATTCCTTTATTAATATAATATTGATAACTATCTGACTGGTTTATTTTATCAGGTTGCACCTGAAGATATATTTTTTTCTATGTATTTGTAGTATTGAACTAATCTAACAATGGACAATTATAGAATATTGATTGTTTAGAAATTGATTGTTCGATGTGATCTGTGCGATTCTGAAAATTCTCCTTAGAATTCTTGGTATTCATTTCTTGTAAATTCTTTGATCAATTTTGAGTCGATGTCTTCTTAACAATAATCGAGGAATTCGTTTTTTTATTACGCCTCGTTGAAGTTTATTTGAAATGAACTGAAAAATTTGTTTGAAATTTAATTCTCAAAAGTTTCTTGCTTTAAATCACTTATATTCACTTATAATTCCAAAACTGTGACAAACTCCGATGTTTCTATGAGGAAAAAATGATTCGAAACTAGAATCCGCCAGTTGAAAGGGAATGCGCTTAACGACGGACGTCACATTTTTTCAAAGAGTGACTCGCTGATGGCGTTACAGGAGGCGACGACGTGCAACAGTTGTGCGACGCGGGCGAAGAGGAGTTCCTGGAGATCATGGCTCTGGTGGGCATGGCGAGTAAGCCGCTTCACGTCAGGAGGCTTCAGAAAGCTTTGCAGGAGTGGCTCACTAATCCCTGTAAAGTATCACGCTTTACGCGCTCTGCGCGATTCCGAGTCTCGAGTCTCCGGTAGCCTCAGTCATGTAACTTCGTGAAATTTAAACCTAACGTTCACATCGCATGTGAAACATGATGAGATCTCGCGCGTGACACGATCGAAATTCTGCATCTCGCAGCGTTGTTTCAAACGCCGGTCGTGCCGACGAACGCCGCCGCCGCCGCCGTTGCTGCCGTCGCCGCTGCAGCGGCCACCAAGAGCCCGGTCGCCGCCGCCGCCGCCGTGGGCTTCGCATGTGCGAGCCCGCGGCCCCAAATGCAGAGCCTGCCGACCGCCTTCGCCGCGACCTCCCAGACCACCCTGACGCCGATGTCCTACGTGTCGACGACACCCCACATGCCGCTAACACCGTTGCCCTGCCGAAGCGCCAGCCCGGTCGTGCCGGTCACCAGCGTATCCTCGGCATCGGCGTCCTCCACGACCTTCCGCCAGAGCCCGAGCCCGAACACATCCTTACCTTACACGACCACTCACAGCCCTAATGTTTTGCAGGTAAAGATTCACCGATCACCCGATCGAAGATTCGATGAAATTTTAAAGGAAACGATCCTCCCTCGATCGCGCGAAAAACTAACGAGTCCATTGACATCCCAAAGTTTCAGAATTTCCGTATTGCGCGTTAATTAACGTTACGAATGGGACGTATAATTTTGTCTTTTACATATATATCTTGTTTTAACTATCATGTTTAGATATTCTAGTTTACTGCTTACATTCATTAATACGTGAAACTCCTCATAACTGTTAATACATACATACTGTAAAAATTACAATAACCATTCGAGGAATTTTAAGTCTGTGTACAAGTATTTTAATTTGTACACGCGGTTGGATTTGTCTAATCAAAATATTATCCCCCATCGACAAAGTGTTCAACAAATTTTGCGGTAATTAACATTGAACTAATGGAAATTATACAAAAAAGAATATTTATATTTTTAGAGAATTAATTTGTAAATAACATTTTAAGAAACTAAATCATAAGTAATTTATTTTTATCCAGTTACACGTGAAATAATTATGTAATCATCCGAATCTTCACGTTTTTCACTTTCTTGTGTGTCTTTATGTTGTTAACATCATACTTTTAACGTTGTTGTGCGTACAGGTAGGAACGTGCGAGTCTTCGTGCGGCAGCGGAACCACGCCGAGTCCGAGCGGCGGTGGCAGTGGTGCACCTGCGAGCCCGACCCAGCCGACGCCAACCCTCCTGCAGTCACAGGTGCAGCGACTCGCCGAGGCCGCGGAAAGACTCGTTGCCACCATAAGGCCACTCGATCCCAAACCCCACAACGTGAAGAAAAAACTCTGCAAGAACCTGGAGGTAATTCGTTAATTTCCACCGGCGACCGCGCTCTCGAGCGTGCTCGAAGGCCTCGTACGCTCCCTACGCAAGCAACCGCGCTCGCTTTCAATTAGATGCTACTTCCGAGGAACATTTGACGCTTTAAACGTGATGGCATTATTTTGATATGCGTGCAATCAATGCAGCCTACAATTCCTGGATATATCATATTTTTCAAAATATCTCTGTTTTGTCTCAATGTCCTCAAAAGTTTGAGAAAATTGTATATACCATTGCTTAAGGTAGTTGTTCCACCAAACGCGTTTTCTTAGGATTTTTTTGAAACTTTGACAGATTATTATTTAAGTGATTCTGCATCGACTGGTGCAAAATGAAATTTATGGACTACACAGTTTTGGAGATATTTAATTTCAAAGTTCGAGTTTTTGAGAGTCTTATACATTGTACTATACGGGATACTGAAAATTTTCGTTATAAATATCGTTCTAACTTAGAAACTTTTCTTACGATTTTTATAAAAAACTAAAGTAATATTAAACAACAACTAATTTATTATTTAAAGATAGTTTTATTATAGCTTACTACACAGTTTCCGAAATATTATTAAAGAAATAATGAAAAAATTATTGCGTCTATTATTGCGTCTATTATTCTTTCTTCTTTTTGCGTCTATTATTGCGTCTGTTGCCCGATTTTTCAAACGGGCAGTTAGTCGTACGGGATTGGCTAGAAATAGTACATAAACAGCAAAAAGTTTTGGACTTAGGAATTACGACTACTAACTGACTGTACGATGTACTCTAGCATAAATTTTTTGTTTCGACTGTCGTGAAACAACTACCTTAATGAGCTTTGTTACGCGCGTTTAATTCGCAAATTCTAATGCGAGCAACGAAACATTGTAAAATGGATTTTATAAAGCGGATTGTGCATTTCGTTGCAGATGGTAATGACGATGTCCGACAGTGATCCGCGCAAAATGGATGAGATCCGGAAGTACGCGGCGATCTACGGCAGATTCGATTGCAAGAGAAAACCGGAGAAGCCTCTGACATTGCACGAGGTGTCGGTGAATGAGGCGGCGGCGCAAATCTGCAGATTCGTGCCTGCTCTTCTCACCAGGAGGGACGAGTTGTTCCCTTTAGCGCGTCGTGTTGTCCGTGATTCTGGCTACCACTATTCGAAAAGCCAATAGTAAGTAACACGCATCTATCTCGTGGAATCTGCGAATTCGTGAGTTAAAACTCAGATTTGTTTTCTAATCCTAGTTGAAGAGATCTGTGATTCAAATTCTATAAATTAATCCGAGATTAATATAGATTCGATTAGACTCCATTGGTAAAGATAATTAGACTCCATTGGTAAAGATCTGTTGAATAGAATTTTGAATAACAAACTAGAATATAATTTCCCAGCTGGGATCTTGATATTGCTCATTAATATTTATTTTATGTGGATGTCACAATCCACCATCATACCGCTAGATTCTATTGGCATTCCGCCGAAAAAAAATTTTTGACACTGTAAAATCGTATTTATAAGTATGATTCAACCTACAAGTATACTCAGCAAACGCCAATTAACAGTAATATAACATTAATGTTATACTTCCCCACTCAATAATATAAGTGCAATGTAACACGTGTGTTATGTCACAGTTACATTGCTGAGTGAGAAATTATAACATTGATGTTATGTTGCTTAATTGGTGTTTACTGGGTACTTATTTCACTCAATATTCTTGCAGCTTGTCGCTGTCGAGGCCGCGCGAGAACGGGGAGGAGACCGACAGCGAGCGCACGAAACGCCGAAAGCTCGAGCTGGAGGGTGAGGGTGAGGACGCGACGCAGGTTAGATCACCCCGGCCACAGAAATAGATCGTTCACTGTGCACTGTGACCTGCCGCACTCGTTAGCATGGCCGCTAATCATTAACCATCGCATAGAGATCGCCTCGCACTAACCATCTGCACTAATTTAGATACGCGAAACAGAAGGGACGCAAGAAAGGTCAAGTATAGTTGCAAAAGCACGTGCATGGCTTGTGCCTCTTCCGCTTGAATCGAGATCGATCACTCCTCATTGATTGCAATGTGCCTAAATCTTTTTTTTCAGTTTGAAGCTATGTGGCGCGCGTTTACTTATAATAATTCTCGACTTTGTAAAATATTTTAATATTTAAAATATTTCAAATCTTTGGATATTTCGATGATTAAGTCTTAAATTTTAATCTCTTCTAAATTAGTCCATTATTATTTGGCTAAATTATTTCTTATGGTAGTTGATTTTAGATTAAACCATGACTAACACTTTATTTATTTATTGTTATTTATTTATATCTAAACCTAATTTATGAAAAGTCATTTGTCTTTTTTTAATGATTTGATAGCATGCAAACTATTAGTATCTTAATTTTTTTAAACAAAAGTTTATATACATCACAGAAAAGTTTCGTCCCCTATTTCCGTCAATTCTGAAAGTCGCTCTGTAATCCAATAAGTGCAATTATTTTTGGGAAAACTGAATTGGTTATGGTTTCTTTTGCTTGTATCGCATGTACTTTTACTAAATTGTCAATCTGCATGTTGAGTGAATATTTGAAATTAGGATACGCGTGGAATTTTTCTTAAAAAAATAAAACTGGAAGGTCTTCTTACTTCGTATAACATATTGTTTATTAGATTTGCTGACAAAAATCGATCGTTTCGAAGGTGACTTATTCGACACGACTTGCTTGGACTCTATGCTTTGCGCCTGGTATCCCAAGTTGTGTTTATATGTTCGCTTATCTGGTTATCCCATTCCTCCCATTATATCCCATTTTTGTACCTCTCATCTGTTACTTTCCTCCTTTCTTTCATGCATCCAATTTACTACTCCTACTGTCTGTAGCAGTTCACTGTTTCAGGAGGAATTGGATCTACGCTGTTCTGGAACGGATATTAACAATTCTATCACGAGGAGACCGAGATCGTCGAGGTGATAATCCTTAGCCTTAACCGCGATATTTTTATCTCAATATATTAGACTTAAACGAGAATCATAAACAAGAAAAGATGCATGAATATGGATAAGTTATATTTACAAGTATAATAGCTTAGAGAGAGTATCAGAGTAGCAGAGAAAATACAATGACTTGTAAATATGATTTATCCATATTCATACATTCATACGTTTTCTTCTTAATAAATTAAAATTAACTAATAAATTCCCAATAGTTAATAGTATGTAATTAAAATATGTAAATAATAGTATGTAATTAAATGTGTAATGATTAAAATCGAGAGAAATATCTCTTCGTTGTAACGTGTACGCCACACAGTTCAAACATTTTCTTTAATCTATTAATTCGAAAAATATATAAATAATAAAATTCTAATTAATAAAATCCTAATGTCCGTATCCACATGACAGTTTTTACTTGCTTTGGATTCATTTTTTATACTAATAATTAAAAATTATCCCTTACTCACTGTTTATATTTAATAAATTACGTATCTAATAATTTAAGGATGTAAAAGTAAAACATTCGTCTTTCGCGAATTTCGAAAGTCATGTCTCTCTCTCCTTATTTCAATTTCGATTCACGTCGCATTAAACGCTACATATGCAGTAAGAATGCACATTGACGTTCGCATTGTTTCAGTCCAGTCTGGAGGAAGAAGAATAATAATGGAATATTCAGCGCCAGCGTGGAGGAAATCAGCGACTCGGATAGCCAATTCTCCTTCTCTAACGAAGAATCTTCGTCTATGCACGTACGTGTGATGCTAGAAAATGATTTGAAAATGACTTATCTGTAAAAGTACTCTTAACGGCAGAGTTGAATAGCGATATCCGTGTATATTTCAGGACACAAACGAGGCAGAAGCTGAGAACACTGACAAAGAAAGCGACTTCAATCTAAAGGTGAGTAGACGATTCAATGTTTTCGTTGTATCTCCATTTTTTTTATCTCTCGTCTCGTTTTTGTTCGGACATTGGAAAAAGCATTTGAAAATAACTGCTAAATGAGTCATGCGAGGTTTTCTTCTCCATATATTATGTATGTCGTCCTTTTCCTTTTTGTAACTCTTGAATAATATATGCTTCTTTAGACTGGTAGGAAAAACGGCACTAGACGTCGACTATTTTACTAACGTTAATGGCTCGCACATAAATTATGTGTAGGTGATAGCCTCGCGCGGTGACAACATAATCGCCGTGGCGAATCCTGCGCTAATGGAATGCAGTCATCCCATAAAAGAGGAGCCCGCGGACGAGAAACCCACACTGTGATATTATTATTTAGCGTTTACTGCCGCTACCCATGTTTCAACGACATGAAAGACATGTCCCGTCATCGATCATCATCCGAGCGCAAATATCGTCCACGTGCGTTATTGACTATTGAGCACAATAGCACTCATGGCAGCGATCAAAATAAATGTAACATTTACTCGAAATTTACACCAGTTGGAGCGATCTGGTGCCTCTCTCTTATCCCTGTTGGAACGAGAGACACTTGTGACGTTATCTAGTTCTAGTAAAATACGAAAACACGATAATGTATAGCGTTTACGACGAACTAGAAGGCGATAGACGAAATAAAAGTAAACTGATTAAATCAAAAGACCGTTGACTGAAGTATGTAGCATTGTAAAATGTATATTATAAGCAAATGTAAATATAGATAAATATATAAGAATCCGTTCTTTTTCTACATGCGCCATTGCGCGTTGTAATTTTATTTGAAGGATTCGAATATACCTCTCCTGTACAGCGACCAATCGATTTATTTTGTATCTTGTGTGTTATACTCTTTTTTTTATATAAAATGCTCAACATAATTATTTTGTTAAACACAATTACTTCTTGTTACTTTCTTGAAAAGGTCATAAAGAAAGTAAACGATTTTTTTTATGTTTGTAATAGTGTATTCGTTAAAAACAATATTCTCTACCAGACTAAATATCTAAATCAAACGTTTTTTGTGTTATACTTTTTTTTTTTTTTTTTTTAAATATATAAAATGCTCAACATAATTATTTTGTTAAACACAATTACTTCTTGTTACTTTTTTGAAAAGGTCATAAAGAAAGGATAAACGATTTTTTTGTGTTTGTAATAGTATATTCGTTAAAAACAATATTCTCTGCCAGACTAAATATTTAAATCAAACGTTTTTTTTTTTTCAAATCTTTTTTTATATCGAAAGTTCTCTTTCGTTGTTAGTTTTCATTTAACGTAGGAGCATATGGCGAAGAAGAAATCAAGACATCGCTCAAGTTTTATCAATCTGTTATTCAATAATTATGAATTGTTTAATGTTTGTTCTTCTACCACAGTGTTTCTCAAATTGGGGATCGCGATAACACATCAAGGGGATCGTGAAATGAAAACAACTTAACATGTATAAAGGGAACAAAATACATTTTCTGGAGAAAAAAGAACGCATTTATAAGAACAACTTTATTTACTCAAGCAGTTGGGATAGGTTTAAAGACAGTTAAACTAATAAATGGTCCAATAAAGCATACGATAAACGCAAAATATCAATACTTTTTGCACTTTACTCGTTACACTCATGTATCTTGTTTATTTGTAGCGTTGCTATTAAGATAGCTAAACAATTGGAACTATAAGTTTTGTTCGTATAATAATAATTATTATTATTATCAAGTTTTGCAAGGAAGGTATTAATTTTATTCTTTTTACGTTTTGGGGGGGGGGTCATGGAGCTAAAATGTTTGAGAAACGCTGCTGTATGAATTCTGAAGGAGACGTGTTTGTTACGACGCAGGCAATGATTTTAAGGCGAGGGAAATGTCGCGCATGCGCAGTAACGCGTGCGTGCTTTAACGTGCAGTAACGTACATATCTCAGCGAAATAAATCGAAACCCACCGTGAAAAAGAAATAAAATCCGCAGTATATCGCAGTAATCGACTATGAGAAGACTATTAAAACTTATCTTTTTAAAAACGATAATTAAAAAAAAGGATGTCAAGTACACGCGTTTATCAGAACGTTATATATAATGTACATATCTATGAAAAATACGTAAAAGTCATACATAAAAGTCTCTGGAAAGAAATTATTGTACATTTTAAAGCTTTGAAAAAGAGTTATTGTACATTTTAAATATAAATCTTTGGAAAAAAAAACTGTTGTATATACGACAAAGTACGATATCAGAAAAAAGTATGACATCAAGAAAATGACACACAAAGGGATAAATTAAAAAAAAACCTATTTTAATAAATATTTAAAAAATCTATGTTCTTAATACAACACTTCATGTATTTCATGTATTACAAAAAAAGTTTTTTTTTTCAGTTTTTAATAATAAACAGTGAAGATAAAGACATAGCAAATATAAAAAAAGTATATACGTGGATCTTAACATTTCACATTTGTCGTGCGACAAATTTTTTATGCGCACTGATTGGCTACAAAATAGAAAATTTCTCTAGACTCGAGACTTTTCTCATCCTGCAACCAACATGCTTGAGAAATTTATATTTGTCGAATGAAATCGAAGATTGAAAAAGCTGCACCCAAGAAGTGCCCTGCGTTGCACTCTTAAAGATGTTCACGTGATCGATGACGCATCACGTATACAAGAAAGTTCCAGAAAGAGAGACCTTTTTCTCAGGATCTCGCTCAGTCATTACCTGTTTTCGTGCTAACAAAGAACGATTCAAGAACCGTGACCTTACGACGTACGTACAGCGAAACGAGAGCGTTGCGCCAAGTACGGGAAGCATCGCGGAATTACACAGTAAGACAACGAACGAACGAACAAACGAAGCGGATTGCAAGCTCTTGGCAACGAGGTAAGACTCGATTGATTATCAATTGATTATCGGTACCTCAACTGACTCGTACTCACGATCGATGTACTGAAACTTTGCACCACTTTCACCACGTGTTGTCGTCATGCAAACCTGACGTAACCTAACCTAACTTGCGCGAGAGAGAGAGAGAGAGAGAGAGATCTAAACAGTAGTGTAACGTGGTCTACACGAAGTAACATATACACAAAATATCTTCAAGATTGATGTAGTTTGGGCGCAATGTCAATAAAATAGATATCAGCGTTTGTTTTCCATCCACACTATTAAGTGTAACGTTCTACACTTGAAAAGTGACCAAATCAGAGGTCGAAACGTTGAGATTATTATTAATAAAATTGGCTAGACTGGTCGAATGAATCGAAACTTTGCTAAACAGTGTTCACTTTTTAACAAAGTTTCCATTTAGCGACACAAGTGTCATTCTATCTTTGTTATTTATGAATGTTAAAAAGAAGAATGACACTTTTGTCGACTTGTGTTGCTAAATGGAAAGCACCATGAAACTATACTAGAATGAATGTGCTTATTGTTTTGGTCTCGTTCTCCCATTCTAGTGATCTATCTATCGATCAATCGCATAAAGACAAAGTTTCCACCAAAAACCTAACCTCTCAGCGACAAAGTACAGAAGGTGTCAAATAACCTGATTAAGTGATTGTATAGTGCAGTAAATCTCCAAAAAACCAGAATGGGCACACTCATTCTTATATAAAGTTCACTGGATCTAAATATAGCCGTTGACGCTCTTGATGCTTCATACCACGCTCCAATCTTGACTACCTCGACCTGCCGCCACAAGATGTGACTCACAGGCTCACAGCAGGATTTCATCACTCAATGGTTTCTTTTCTTCCATTGGGAGAAGAAATATACAGTTTGCGTCAGATTAGATATATATAGTGTACGTGACGTGAGCTATGGATTTACTTTCTCAGTTGGGAGGAAAGAAACGTAACCCCTACGTTGTACCATTTGTACTTTATTTTGCTTGTGTGCAGACGGAGCGCGCGAAAAGACCCGGAAAAGCCGCCAACAGTCGGATGAGTTAACCTATACGTCGAGCTGCTCAGACAAGTGAGTGAGGTTAACAGTTTTTTTTGTGTTAGTTTTGTTTTTTTCTTTTAGTTTGTACCTTTCTTCTGCTTTTTGCCTTTCACTCTATGTGTTCCAGCTTGAAAACAGAAAGATTCAGTGATTTGAAGAAGAGACAATATGTGAATGTGTAAAATAACCCCATGGATAATGTATGACTCATTGGCGGCGAATGGATCCCTTGGCGAGTTTTGAGTTAGTTTTCTTTAGTATGTCGAGATATTTTTTTAAAATTATTTTTTTATTATTTAATTTTGTTGACGTACCGTCGACAGATGTGTCGAGATACCGATATCTCGACACATTTTGGTTGGAGGTTATAAGAACTGAAAGTGAATAATAGTATTTACGACAATGGTCCTTAAAAGTAGCGAAGTGATCTCTTCATTCTTCCTTTGTTAGTCGCATTACTTTCCAACTATGAATGGTCGCAATGTCACAAATATATCAATTCCATTAGTTTCCTCTGCTTCTCGAGATAATTTTTCTTCCACTTCTAACATTTGGAATTGACACTAAAGTAAAAGACATAAAGGACAAGTATGAAAGATTTGTGTTGAAAAGTAGCAATGTTAAATAATAATTTGCATTTACAAAAAAGAATACAAAGTGTTGATTGTTTTTATGTTCAAATAGTTTAGTTGTATTTTTAGCTATATATCCCAATTCTGTTTATAAATATTTTCTTAAACATTTTAATAAGTTTGAAAATTTAGACCGAAAATCATTAGCACTGAGAAAATATTTTAAACAAGTTTGAAAATAAACTTGAGATAAGTTATCCAATGTAATGTTGAAATGTCTATAAAAGTAATTTGTTCCATATTGATACAAAAAAAGTTCAAGTAAATGCCATTAAAGATTCGAGAATGCAAAAAGTTATTCCATTTAAATTTTGTTTAAAGAAAAAGTCTTTTTTGCATCTTTCAAAAATATGAAGACAATGTTCCGTCTCTGTTATATATAAAGAACAAAATTTCATGTTTGATAAAAATATTGTTATATTCAATTTTAGAGAAACAATGTGATTACTAACACCTTACGTAAGATAATACATACTTTAAAAAAACTTATAATCAATACTAAATATATTACAGATGGACATTTCTGACGAGGAACTGTTTGATGCAACACCAAGTTGTAGTACATCGACAACAAACACGAGTTTGAACTTGATAGAGCAAATAAATGATTTGACGCCAGATTCAGTGCAACAGAAAAATTCCAATAATGTCGTGACTAAAGATATTTTGGTAAAGCTTACACGTTTACCAAATGCAAGTGTAAAAAGAAGGCAAACAGACTCACATTCATCTAAAAGGAGAAGGAAGCGCTATTGGAAATTTGGGAATATACAAGGAAGGTTTTATAAGACAAAGAAAGCCTCTTCTTTTACATCTTTGAAATCTCTTCAACAATTGCGAAATATGGAACCTGCTGTTGAAGCTACATTGGTACCGTCAAAAGATAGAGAAAATGAAGAACCACGCACTTATAGTCAATCATACGCAGTAGAAGAATCAGAAAGTAATCAGAAAGATGAGCAAGCTGCACAAAGCAAGACTGAAAGTTTTGTTTTATCAACGTGTGAAGCGCAGGAAGAAGAAGACTCGTATGCCGATAAAACTTACGTATGCGCACGTACTTTACCATATAAATTTCATTATAAAGGAGGTAGAATATCTGATGATGGAACTATAGTAAAGAGTACTGCTTCTTCATTCTCACTGCCATCAAACAGCAAGAATATAGAGAATTTGCATAGTGACAGCTTATATTTGTCAAACTGTCCGTCTTCAAGTAACACAAAGACAAAGAAACAACTGATTCGTTCAAGATTGGAATTTATGGTCAAAAGAATGCAGTTGAATGATTGGAAATTTAAAAGGAAATATATTTCGTCTGATGATGAAATTGAAGAGCTATCTATAATTAAGAAAAAACGTTCAGGAATATCGAATGATTCTGATAATAAAACATCTGTATGTAATCTGTATGCGAATGATGCATCTGTAAGTAATGCAAAAGCGATTGAGGACAATAATCGAAGTGAATCTCATTTATCTCTTAAAAAGATTGCTAAAAAGAAAACGGATGTACAGATTAATCCCACAGCGCGTGTTACTTTAACAAGATTGGAAGAAATGAAAGATGAAGATATTATCAAGTGGCGAGAGAGCAAAACGAAGTCTTCGGATGTCATTGATGAACCAGTAGAAGAACAACAATTGGACCGACAGAAGCTATCACAAAATTTGATAACTTTAGAACCTCAAGACAAATTAATTTTGCCGAAAAAACACGGGTTCTTGGAAACAAAAGACACTCCTCCAGTAACCACACCCCATGCTGAAAAACACTGTACAAAAAAGTCGAAGTTGAATAAGCTAAGGGAGAAATACAAACTATTCAAGAAACCAAGAGTTCTAATGATAAAACTGGATACTTTACAATGTTCTTCCAAAGATGGCATGTATTCGGCAACTGAGGTCGAGTGTTTAACGAAGAATTATTATGTAATAAATAGCTTTGTGACAAAAAAATCTCGAAAAAAGTCGATAAAACAGTGCTATGTACAAAAGGCATATACTATGTTAACGAATACGGACGCAGAAAATATCGCAGAAGATTATAATACAAGTCTTAGTGTGTCCAGAAGACAAAACACGAACGAAATACCAGAAGAAAGTTCAACAAAAGGTACAATTCTTTTCAAAGTGATTTTACTTAATCTTTTTTTTGTAATTATTTATGTTTAATACGATTTTATTAATTTTAATTTTTGTTACAGATACTCAAACTATAGAAAACAGTGATGAGAATGTCCCATTCAAGATCCACCGAAAGTTTGCATCCATCCAAAATCAGGGTAAATCTTTATCAGGGAGTAGTTCTTTGTCAGAGAATCGTTTAGAAATATGGCGAAATGCGTTTCGCACCCTAATAACTACAGGAAATTTACGAACTGCTTCTATGCAATTAGAGTCAATATCAAACAATTACCCCATTCTGCCCAAGAAATCGGTGGATGCAAAATCTGAAAGTGCTTTGCCTTCCACATCTGCGTCTTCCACAAAACACAATACATCGGTCGGATCTCCAAAAAAACAGAATGCTTCGCCGAAGAAACAAACAGAAGTCTCAGCAAAGCCGACAGAACGCAACGATACATCCAAGTCCGAGTCATCTGTCAGCAGTAAAAATCTTCCAAGTAACGCGAATGTTGATAAGATCATTTCTATGAGCGACTTATCTCGATCTAAGGACAGCACTGTTTCTAAAAGTCCGTGTAAAAGCGCAAAAGAGACAGACGTTTTTTCGACATCAAACACTTCCTTAAACTCGAGCAAAAAAATATCAGAGATGTCGCCGAAATTACATGAGAAAGTGACCAATCTTGAATTGGCAACTAGTGGTACAACTAATAATGCATCTATAAAGTCGAAGTCGACCTCAGAAGTGCGCGATGTTGAATCACCAAACAAAAAGGTTCAGACACATAGATGCTTGTGCAAAATGTCATTCGAGAATCAGGACCTGTTGTTGAAACACATAGCTGATCAGGCACATATATGCACCTTGTGCAAAACGGTATTCACGGATCACAACCAGTTGTTGAAACACATGACTGATAATTTAAATAATAAAACATGTGCAGTTGTGAGTTCTACATCTAGCAATACATCGAAATCTGTGGAATCCGTTTCGATGCCAGACGAAACGCTCGTGAATAAAAATCATAGCAAAAGTTTGAAAAACTCGAAACCGTCTACATTGCAAAAGCAACGTTCTTCTGTTAACGGAGAAGGTAATTCGCATCAATTAAATGTTAAATCTATTGATTCTGCTCTTGAATCTGTTATTGATATCGAAATCCCGTCCTCTTCTTCGTCTTCATCATCATCGAGAGTCAAAACGCGCGAACATTTCAAAAGACCACATAAGAAACTCGCAACTAAATCAGGTACGAAGTCAAAATCCGATCTGAAACTGGATTCATCAAATAAAGCGAAAATTCTAGAATCCAATCGTTCGGCGAAAAACGTTAAACGGTCTGTAATATGTAAAATTTGTTTACGGGTCTTCGATACCTACGCACAACTGCTTCATCATATGTTTAAGCATATGGCCGACGATCTTCGGAGTATGTACATGTCGATTGAAAATGAGATTGCTACTACGCACCAAGAATCTAGTGAGAATAACGTTCAAATCTCCGATAATATAGGAGAAAATTTGGTGGGAGTAGCTCTGGGGCAGATCGAAGTATCCAAAAACGGTATCAATGAGCAAGAGAAGAGACCATCGGAAAATACGAATGAACCAAGTGCCGGAAGTCTTATTACTTCAAAAGTATCACAGTCCGATGCAACTAAGGAAGGAAACAAAGCTTTGAATTTGTCGGCGGCAGAGCACACTGTAGAACAAAATTCACAAAAACAGTCGACACCTGCAGCGAACAACACCGAGCAGAATATGGAAAAAGGAAGAACGGAGCGTGTCGCTAAATCGTCTTCGGAACATCAACCGACCTTCATTATCTGCGAATGCCACAGGCCCAAAACAAACAAAGAATATTCGGAAACAAAACTTCAGATTGAGATAGTTTTGTTGTGTACCACTTGCCAAACTCTATTTCGACGTTTTGAATGCTTCGAGGCGCACTGTACGCAGCGATCTGCAGAAAGCATGCTCTGTAACAAAAATCGACGACTTGGTAGAAAATCCAGATTGCTCTGTGTCAGCTGCCAGCAAGTAATGGGCTCTATCCAGGAACTCTGTCAACACTTAATAATACATTTTCAACGTAACCGCACAAGCAAGGCAACTTTTCGCTGCAACATATGCAAGGTGGTTTTCTATAATCTCGGACATCTCTTTGATAACCATTTCCAGAATCACCAGAATAACCCATTCTTTCTGGCTAGCCGTCTTTCGTTCCCGAGGCCTTCCTACCTCAACTCGAAACTTCTTAGATTACCGTTGACAGATAACAACAAGACGGTAGAGGTTTATATGCAAGTGGCTGACCATGTGTGCAATGATTGTAGGTTGCCCTTCGATTCAGCGCAGTCTCTGATATCACACAAAGCGGTTTGCGTAAATGTCACTAACAAGTCCACCGATCCTCGTAATGGATCCAGGAACTCGATTTCCAATAAAATACCAATTATTCTAGTATGCGGATTCTGTAGCAAGACGTTTTATAGCAAGATGGCTTTTAATGTACACTCATTGGAACATACGCAGAAAAAGAATATGCATATGCATTACACTTGCGTGGCTGTCACGGCCATAACGAAAGTATATATCTGCAAAGTGTGCACAACTATGTGGCAAAGTATAGAAAACTTCGAGAATCATTGGAAAACTCATAACGCGCTGCGGGAGGATTATATATGCTCCCGCTGCCACAGTAATTACTGCAGTTTTGACATGTTCCAGGAACATGTGCTTATACACAAGAACAATAACGAAATACAACAGGTGCCGATCACATGCGAAGTAATCTATCGTGATGTCGCTGATCCGAATTCGCAAAAAGAGATCCTAGATGATTTACCTTACATGGATTTAAGTTGTTTTGAAAAATATTACGCTGCTAACGATAAATCACGCGAACCACTGGACCTGACTTGCTCACAAGATTTGGTGAAAACCCTCTTTGGGAATCGATCCACGCAAGAAGCGGTAATAGAATTATCATCACGCTCCAATGAAGAATTAGCAACCAGAACCTTGCAGATTCCGGTGCAAGTTCCCTCATCTAATGTCGCAGTCGCGCAATCAAACCGAAGTAGCGAGAACAATTCGAGGAATGTCAATGATGATTCAGATGAGGAAGAACTAACGATAGTGTTGTCGGAAAGCGAAGAGAGTTCAGTTTCGAATGGAATTAGGAGAAGTACTGACAAAACGCCTCCCACTAAGAAGAATATGCAAGAAAATACGAAATCAATGTCTGTTATTGATGAACAAACGCAATCTTCCAACGCCGCGGCTGCATCTGCGAAAACCTCGAACGATGTGAATGAAAGTACGAATGCAAGTAAGGCTAACAAGATACCTGTTCACTGCATAAGTATTGGTTTAATGACAGAGAAACGAAGCTGCACGAGTGTTGGTTTAATGACAGAGACACAAAACGATGATGCAAATATTGAAAATTCACGTTTGAGTGATGTAGATCACTCAGACGTGAATTCTTCGAGAGGGGAACTCAAAGAAACGTTACCAGAGAACGCCATGAGCTCCATACCTAAGTCCTTTTTGCGCGTGAAATCCTTGGCGGAGCTCACAAACGACCCTTCATTGAAGAACCACTTCTGTCGGGTGTGCGGTATGTCGTTCGAAACTCAGCACAGATTGAGGGGACATATGTCGATATGTTCTCACTATATTCAATTGTCTCGTCAAAAAAACCAAGGTAGTCAAATATCTTCATCCGATAACATACAAGTTTGCCCGCCGAAACCGACGGACAATTCCTTAGTGTCCGTTTCTGCAACATCAACTCAAGATCCTCTTCCTTCTGTAGCGGCGATCGACAACGTGTCTCCATCCGTCAGCGTAAGTCAGAAAAGTCAGTCCCCTCGACTGATCGACACCTGCACTATTTCTACGAAGTCTGGGCAATACCAAGTGATTGGCGTGAAACCACTGAATTCGGCCGACTCTAACAAGATTGCAAACGTATCAAAACCAAAAGAAACGTTACCTCGTGAAGTGACGCGTCCATTGAACAATGATAATACTTCGCAACATAACCCGCAAAAGACAGCCTATCATCAAAACTTACCGCCTTATGTTAAACATCCAAAGAAATCAACTCAATCTACCCAACAACAGCAAAGTGCCGCTGTTAAACCGTTCTCACAAACACCTTATCAAGTGCCCAGGCCGCCACTAACTTCATATTTACAGCAACAACAACAGCTGCAGCATGTTTTGCAACAGTCATCACAAGTACAACAGTCGCCGCAATTGCAACAACAACCGCAGCAACTGCAACAGCCACCACAAGTACAACAGTCGCCACAATTGCAACAACAGTCACAATTTCAGCAACTGCAACAGTCACCACAAGTACAACAGCAGCCGCAATTGCAACAACTGCAACAGTCGCCACAATTGCAACAGCAGTCACAAATGCAGCAACTGCAACAGCCACAATTGCAGCAACTGCAACAATCATTTCAGCAGCAATTTCAACAACACTTGCAGCAACAGCACCCGCAACAATTGCAACAACAGCTGCCACAGCAGCAGCAACCACAACAATTGCACCAACAGCTGCAGCAGCAACAATCACAGCAACTGCAACAGCAGTTGCAACAATCACAGCAACTGCAACAACAATTGCACCAGCAATTGCAACAAAACTTGCAATTGCAACAGCAACAATCGCAGCAACAGACGAATATTGATAATGTTATGCATTATGTAGTATCTAAGACAGACATGTCTTATCGACTGACATCGAGCAACATGATGCCAGCAAACGCGGATAATGTTGTGCTCGTAGCCGTGAACGCAATGCAGCAGATTTCGAAGGACCCGGATCGCTACATTTGCTTATACTGTCCAGGTTTCGAGTGTGGTTCGGTGCAACAGTTCGCATCACATGAACATTCGCCGAAGCACGAGGCCCGCAGCCATTACAACGGCGTTGCTTTTGTACCTCGAACGTAAACCGTTGATAGCAGTCATATTTCTTTAAATCCTTGGCACAAGACAAACAATGAAATTTAGGAATAATTTCTCTATTTGCTGAATAGAATTTTATTTCATTTTAATTAACATTTGGATTACATGGTTCTGATGGAATGCAATCGAGTTTTTTTATGAGCTTTTGTTCTCGCTGATATAAATATTAGAACTGTTTATCTAAATAGGGAGAGACATTTCTATTATATATTTAAATTAAGAAAGAGATTAGAGAGAGATTGGAAGGTTCGTTAAATTCAAACAACGATATATAAATAAGCTTACGAACCGAGCTAGATGAACGTGCTTAATATTTATGTCATCAAACTAAAACAATACAATATAAGTATTTCGACCCTTACTGTCATCATTAGTGTAAAATATACGTAATTAATATAATATAAAAAATTCTCGTTGGTCTTATAAATTATTTAATCGCCCATTTGAATTCCATTAATAAGGAAGACGAATGCTTGTAAGATGTACGCAGCGTTGTAGATTGTCCGTCATCTTAAAATATGAAGTTGCTTTTATTAAAAGCTTTTATTTAACAAATTTTATTTTTATTAAAAAAGTCGTTTTTTATAAGGAGCCTCAATGATATTATTCTTATACTCTCAGTTCATTATACAGTTGACAGACAGTACAAATAGTTTGAGAACAAGGTTAGATTATGTTGAGACAAAGCTGTGCGAGTACGGGTTCACAGACAAACAACAAATTTGTTTGATTGATAAATATTTAGCACGTTTATCTAGCTAGTTCGCAAGCTCATTTATCATTGTTGTAAGAACGGTAACTTAACAATTGCTCTTATGTGATCTGATTAATTTTTTGGTAAATTTTACAGATATATGTATGTTTTAACAAAATTTTTTTTACTTTTTAAATACTTAGATTCTTAAACATCAAGTTGTAGTATAGTATGATGATTATTTTATTGATTCCATTTGTAGATTATATAGATATTAACATGAACAAAACTTTTTTAGTGATATTTGCTACTTGTCATTCCTCATATAGTATTCTCGTTAGCATAGTTGATCATTCTGATCAAGTATATATATATATATTTTATCTTGCTACCATCATTATTCCTTAACGATTATATGCTTGTCAAAATAATTAACATGATTCATTATAGCACTTGATACAATTTAATAGGAAATGACAAAAATTTCTTTTCATCATCTATACAGTTTTCATCAATATTCTATATTTATTGTGTTTTACCATACTTAATTTATTAGTCATGTCATTATTCCTTTTACTAACAATTTTTTTTAAACGAAACTGACATTATGTAATATGCATAGTGAATAACAGAAGTCAAAATTCTCTAATAAGTCATATGAAAATATATGTATAAATTGATCTATTTTGTATTGTTAATACATAGTTATTACTTCTATATTTCCCATTTTAACTTTCTGCTTTTTGTTTCGCAATATGATTAATTCTTTTATTAATAATAGAACATAAACATTTCAGAGAAGCTAAGATATTAGTAATAGCAGTATTAAAGATAAATTTATTGAATATAATTCTAAATGTACTCGATCAGAATCATGTAATTCGAATACAATCGATATACAATTGTTTTTATTTATCTAAACTGGTTAAACAATACAATTTATTGTTATGATTAGCTGCTACTTAATTATATGTAGATTAAGAATGAGGATTTTGTATATTCGGTTTCTATATCACTAAAGAAAACAAAATACCTACAATCTGAATATTCATAGAAGACATAGATACTATCAATGTATTGTAAACAATTATTTGACACAAGTAACAATTATTTAAATTTTCAACAAAAATTAAAATTTTTATTATTGTTCAATATTGTACAAATGTTCATTCAGCAACAGAGCATATTTTGCAAAAAAATATTTTAATGTTCCCAGATTGTTAAATTGCTAAAAAATAACCAAAATATTTTACCTATATGTTAGGAATACCGTTCACACATAGTTACAGCACCAAATACAACAATTGAAGAGTATTTTCTGAAATATAACGTTTAGAATTATCATCTAAATTAATTTTAAATTGTTGATATTCTTTTTTTTATATACAACAATCTGTTACATAAAAATGTAACAAGCAAAATGTGTGTAATAAGCATAAAATAGTATATGAGATTATAACACTAAAAAAACCGGATTTCAAAAAGTGATTCAAGAGAATAACGACGTAATAATAAGGACGTTTTATATAAGACATCTCTAGTGATTGTACTTCTACTGAAGAATAATCGAGTGAATTTTTATAATGAAATAACATTTCGCTATAGTTCTATTCTTCGCTATAGTATGATTCTATTTAAAAAAATTAATAGTATGATTCTATTTAAAAGAATCAATAATATGATTCTATTTAAAAGATTCAATCGCTTTGCCTTTGATTCCTTTAAAAAAGGATTTTACTACTCCGAGACTTATCACATATATCATTATATATATACAGGGTGTCCCATTATAAAACATCCAGTCGAATATTTCGAAAACCAAGCCCGGGAGAGAAAAATTTTTTAGACAAAAGTTATTTGGTTTCGAGGGGCCCATAAGATGATACCATTGGTTTGACCTTGAAGAATTATTTGAAAGTTACATGAAAGTCACCTCAATTTTTTTAAATGGCATTCCCTATTTTTTATTACATATTCTTGTAGCTGACTTCAAGAGCTTTCCAAAACACTATAATAAAGTATTTTTTTATTAAGTATTTTCCGAGTTATAAAGCTTGAAATAATTTCATAATTTTACATAAACTGTAAAATATCTCGTAAAATATTTACTTTTCGATGACCTTACCTCAATACTTTTATACACAGAATAATGAGAGGAACCAATTGGTGTCAAGAAAACACATAGTTGTTTTTAAGAAAAAATATGCAATTTGTAACTAACAATTACATATTTTTTCTTAAAAACAACTATGTGTTTTCTTTACACCAATTGATTCCTCTCATTATTCTGTGCATAAAAGTATTGAGATAAGGTCATCGAAAAGTAAATATTTTACGAGATATTTTACAGTTTATGTAAAATTAAGAAATTATTTCAAGCTTTATAACTCGGAAAATACTTCATGAAAAAATACTTTATTATAGTGTTTTGGAAAGCTCTCGAGGTCAGCTACAAGAATATGTAATAAAAAATAGGGGATGCCATTTAAAAAAATTGAGGTGACTTTCATGTAACTTTCAAATAATTCTTCAAGGTCAAACCAATGGTATCATCTTATGGGCCCCTCGAAACCAAATAACTTTTGTCTGAAAAATTTTTCTCTCCCGAGCTTGGTTTTCGAAATATTCGACTGGATGTTTTATAATGGGACACCCTATATATATATATATATATATATATATATATATATATATATATATACTTGTAATTTTTAAAAGATAATTAGAAAATACATTACAGATTAATATCAAAACATTATCACCATTAATGCTGCTTTTATTATGTAAATACTTTCGACATTATTAAGCTTTTAATAACACATTTTAAGTATTTGTAATGTAAAATTTCTAGGCAACGAAATTTCAGGAAGGTATTAAATTGCGAAATTTAGCAGTGTAATAAATTTAAATAAATATAAACAAATTCAAGCTCTACTTCGCCAGTGAATATTTCGCCAACTTTTTCACAATAAATACTATATTTAATTTAGGACCAAAAAATTAAAATTGATATTGATTTTAAAGTTGGCGATGTTTCTGCATTCTAAGAAAGCGACAAATCTGTCGAAGGCGCGCAGATGATTTGCCAGACGGGTCGATGAGCAATTGAAATTATTGTAAATGAATATATTTACATTAAGTACATTTTTTCTTTGTCGGCATTCTATCGTTTCTCCCGTACATGTATATCTTTTTTTCGATTATTATATATTTTTTATCGACTATTATATATTTTGCAATCGTTTAATCCATTATCAATTAAAACATTGCACCGAGATGATGATTTTGTTTGAAGTTTTTTTGCTAAAAAAATTAATTTCAAAATTTGCTCGTTTTTTTATTAAGATTTCATTCATTCATATACAAATATACATTTGTGTATTTTCTAAAATAGAGTAGGAATAAAGTACCTTCTTGGAATTATCTTCTAAATTAAAACTTTTTGGAATTTGTATTTTACATTATAATAGCAGTATATGATATGATTTATCCATCACATTGTGTAGATGACTATAAAAAATCAATTTTAGTTAATTTTAATGATATGATTTTGGCAGACAATGTTCTTGTCACGATTTTAAACAAAAAAAAGAACGAAAATAAGATATACGATTGATATTAAAAAGTTTGACAATTTTTTGTACGTTTAATTATTTATCGTAGTTACTCCAAATCATTATAGACTTTATTATGTCATTTTCACTTGTATAGCACTGACGAAAAGAATATATTTTTGGAACAATAAACGATTTGCATTATTTATATTATTATTAAATTTTTTAACATTAATCCGAGGTTTTGTCTGTTAAAATATGATTTTAAATTCTCTTATTATTAAGAAGATACAAGTAAGAAGTATTATGTACTCGAACGAAACGAGGAATTTGTTGCAAATTCCTATATTTATGAAGCAAAAGAAAGATGATTGCGAATGGCTGAATGTATCTAGAGGGTTTATTCCAATACAAACTCACAAAAGTATTCGTATTCCTTTAATTGTTCTGAATATATTTTAAAAGGATATTCCTGCCGAAAAGGATTCTTTCATATCTCTAGCAAAGAATATTAAAATTATAAAGTTAAAATTAAGGGAATCCGAATACGTTTTTCTTACTTAGATACATACACATATACATACATAATATCATAGAATTTTATACTGTGTGCTTGTGTGTAATAAACAGTTATTGAATATTAGCGAGATTGTTGAATCCACTGTTGCGTAGAGCAACTTGCGTTGCTGTTTTATTGCAAAATTAAAGTTGTACAAACAATTAAATATTTTCTGATGTCGACATTATTACAACGCTGTTAGATGCTTCTCTTAGACTTAAAATTTGTTTATTGAATAAAATGATTTTCATGTTGATAATGCGTTAATCACATTTTCATATCTGTTCCAGAAAATGATAATCTCTTGAAAAAATATCCTTAAAATTTTTAAGATATCGTATTAAATTATTAGAAAGATATCTACATATACGACATTTTGTCTTATGTTCCGATTTATGTTTTTAAGTTGTTTTTATTAAATTATAACAAAATGGGAGAAATTTTTGATATATTTTAAATATAACAATTATTTTAAATATAAAAACGCTGCACTAAAACGAAAAATAACGCTATAAGTTACAAGAATAATTTAGCTTTTTAACGTCTTATAATTCATAATTTTATCAAGTGTGATGTGTACCGTTAACCGAGAGGGTTTTCGGATGGATGTCAATACGAACTTGGCAATCGAGCCAACAGAAGTCTTAAATAAATTTAATTCGTGATTCCAAACGAGCGGAAATAAATTTCGGACACTTATCGATACATTATCACATCTTCGATTTTAGTATTTACGAACTCTAAATTGTGTGTCAATCTCATGAAAGTTAAACGTAATCTTTTATTTTTTGATGTTACATGCATTCGATTGAACTTTGTATAAAAATTAATGAAATATTTGTCGAAAATAAAACAGAAAATTTACTTTAGAGAAAGTAAAAATGAAATCCTTTTTGAAATACTTATCAGAAAATAAGATTCTAACAGGATTTGATAGGACATGTAGAACTTGATGATATATTCTGACAGCTTTCTTGCGTTCGAGGGCATTATAAGAGACGAAGATATATGAGATAGTGTAAGTTAAAGGTATAAGTATAAGGTATACAAATTATAAGAAATACTAAGATTGTAAGATATATATGCTTCTGAATAAATGTTATTGTGGCTTGCATTCGTTTCCTTTATTCGGCACTTTGAGCGACATCATTCATTACAGCGATTATTATCCTAATTGCAATTATGACAAATACTAGTAATAACATTAGAGACTATCATTAATGCGAGTGATTTACTACGACGAAAAATATCTAAAATCAGTTGAAATTCCGGAAAAGTTCTCGATCTTTATGAGATTTGATAAAAAAGTCTTAAAGTGACAAACGAGATATATTCATGGAAAGATTTTTGCTGCAAATAATATTAAGCGACATAATTGATTGAGACAAACGTTTAAGTCAGGAGAGCACTTCAGACATTGTATTTTGTATTTTTTGCGTAAAATATTTGTATTTAGATGTTATCTTGACAAAGCTTTATTTGAGTTAAGATCCTTTTGAATATATTCTTGAATAATGTATATTCTTGAATACAATTTTGAACGAATTAGAGATATGCTTATTAAATTTCGTAAGGAAAGATTTTTCCGAAATTTTATAGCAAATATCGGATGACAATGCTTTCTTTTCTGATCTTTCTTAATGATGAACAATTCTTATATCAAGGCGAGCTTATGTAATTAACTTATACATCAGCTGACCGTGTCCGTCAAAAAGATTCAAGGAGCTGATCATGCGATTTTAAACTGCTTTCCAAATTTCACGCTCATTTAGGTTCATTGAATTATATTTTCGCGTCGAAAGAGTTTATAAATTTTCAACGGACTTATTTTTCAATTTTTAAATCTTGATCTTCCAGCTATTTCAGGAAAAAAATTGTATATACGAGTGATTATTGAACCAAGAAAGATTGGATTCAATATCAAAAATCGTTATCGCGACTGTTTTTGTTAGCGCAAATAATTTTAGATAAATTTTTTTCAACAGGCCCACTAAGATTAAAATAATTTAGAAATTTTTTCGCGTTGAATCCTTGATGTATACCATCGACGCGGTCAAGCTAATGGTATTCTTTTTATCTTACGCTTTGGCACATAATTCACGTTGCTCAATATGTCGATTGCATAATCCGAAGAAGAATATACTTGTCGTATATACTACTTATTAACAGTATATCGTGTAATACATGATATAGGTATAAACGTGTACATTACAAAGGGTATTTCTTACAAAAGCTCCGGTGGTCGCATATGCACGCGCTCGAGGAAAAGCTCGAGTTTTCGGAGGAAAAAAGATATACAGAGTGGGCAAAAGTCACTACCCATTTCAATGTTTATTGAAATTGCTCTAAGGTATTTTGTTTTTAATCGTAGATTTTATACGTTACCGCTTTCTATTTTCTTTCGACAGTTACATAGTTATTAGTTACATTTTTATAAGTAATTATATAACCTACTTAATAATGTCAATAAAGTATTAGTTCAATGTGTAGTGACCTTTGGCCCTATATATATATATATATATATATATATATATATATATATATATACATATATAGCAAATATCTGTATATATTATTTGCAGAGTTATTTCGTTATTACACAAATATGAAACCACGGAAATGATGAAACATTATAGAATCCAAGTAGCAGAGTGACATCAAAACCTGACAAAATAACATCAAAAGACAGAATGACGTTCAATGATATCTATTAGACGTTACTTTGTCACTTTTAGTATCACTTTGCTACTTAGAAAATTTAAATATACTGAATTTGAGAAAAAAAACGAATTTGCAGTTAAGCGTCGAGATCATGTCATAAGAGTTACTTAATATTAATTAATTTTCTGTTAATATCTTATTAATACGTTTGCAACAGACTAGAACTAATAGTTCCTTCAAGACGTGGAAAATGCTTAGAAGACAAGAATGCGCGTCATGCGACCATCGAATCATGAATTATTCTACCTTAAAGGATTAAGTATTGCTATGAAAAACTTCCTTTGAGTTTTTCACGAGTCGATTAAGTCTCGAATGCTCGTCTTCTTAAATTTAATAATACTGATGCAGGTATTCGATGTTTATCTCTCCGCTATTTTACATCGTGCACATCTTACAAAAGTGCAATAGAGAGTCTAAATATGTAATTCGAGTATGAAGTCTCACTCATTTTACGATTATTTTTGTGCTAGTCCCTAAGATTTAATGCTTATTCTATAATATAAAGGTACAAATTAATGAGAGAATGAACATTTAGAAAGATATCGACACATGTTGCTTCTCGCAAGTTTCTTGACTTTAACTTTGCGTTGTTTTTACTCGATAAGTATTAACCAAATTGCAGCCAACCGAAGATTTCGCTAATCATCCGACTGCTTCGTCTACAATATATCGTCTACAATATAAATCCCTACCTTTGAATTAGGAATAACATAACGCGAGGTAAGCAAATATTCACATCACGCAAAAATTCATGTTGAATTTTCCAACAGATTTCCTGGACGATGGGGAAAATATTTTTGCTATCTACGAAGATCCTTTGCGATACAAAAGTGTTTCGTCATTTATATCGGGTGATTATCTCTAACTATCGTTCATATTTATTCCTTCTAGATACATTATTGAGCTTGAGGAGGACGTTTCCTGACTAATATAATGTGGAGCCGCATTTATAACTATACTTGTACAATATATAATTGTGTGTTGTGCTGTACAATACTACGAAGCTAGGATATATCGGTGAAAAAATATCGTACTTTCTTGTTGGCATATTGTAAATTTGCACGTGACACTCTTTGGACGTTCCGTTTGTTATCAACGATGTAAGCTCTGCTTTGGCGGAGCTTTCAGCACTCTCACAACCACGCTTATCGGGTCATGCCTCTTCTCTCTTCTTCTCGAACTAAAGAGAAATAGTAAATGCGTTTATTTCCGGTACACATTACACTCGGCGCCATATAGAAGTGCGTTACATTTATTTTAACATAAACACGCCGAATTTGTAACGTCAGAGGCAAGAGAAGTGGGAAAAAAGATGCGAAAGTTCATTGAAATGCGCTGACTTTCATAAATATAGAATATAAGTCGATTAATGGAAATCAAAGTAATATGAGGTACTAAATATCCGTCATATTGCAATTACTTATTTATTTTGCTAATTACTCAGTTCTTGGTCAAGATGTTTATGCTGTAATTGTTTAAAATTATTTCACGTGATGTATCGCAGTGCAATTTAAATTTGGACATCTCTTAATTAAAGAGATTTTTATTTATTAAATTCTTTTTATCGATTAAGTTTTTTTACGCGAACTTATACATGTAGAAGCAAAAATCGTCTGAATGCTTTTCGTCCCAGTTTTCTCGTCTTTGACGCCATAATTTAAGATGTTCTAATATAAGTTGCATGTTTTATATTCTATATTCTATATTCTATATTCTTAAAGCTGTTACTTTATTATTACTAGTAATTAATAGTATTAATTGGGTTATGTTAAAAATCTATTACAAATATGCGTCAAAATCCTTTTCGATTACGTGTATGTGTATATACATTGGGTATACGTGTATGTGCGTATGTACAAAAATTTTTAATATATTTAATATTTATTACGAATTTTAGGCAAGTTTCTTGGTTTCTTAATAAAACCAGATATTGCCCACATTTCCATCTTATTTAAGTTTAAGTAGAATGTTGTGAAGTAGGAGAGTGATTTACAAAATTGGTTACATCAGCTACAAACTATTTGGTTCATTTGGTACATAGTTGTCAGTCTAAAAATTGGTAAATGGATCCTATAAACTATAAAATGCTCTCTGTTTCTAGTATATATATAGAATGATAAACAAATGCTTAATTAATTAAGGAAGTGTTTTTTTATACAGTCAAAGTAGTGTAACAAATTACTTGCTAGCGAGAAAGGAACAAGTTTGATGTCACTTTCACGAACATAAAAAATACAACAAACACCAAAAAATATACACACAAATAACAAAACACAACGCACGCACGATACGTATAACTGGTAAAATCTAAACGAATTAAAACAAATTCAAGGGGATTATTTCCAAGAAATTATAATTATAATTACACCAATTGAAAGAAATTACAATTACACCGATTGAATTCCCATTAATTCTTTGTGTAATTTCATTTTACTGTGGTAAAAAATTTTAATATCTCTTTGTTCAGAAGTTACTTAAAGGAAGCAAATAAATAAAAAATATATAAATATATATAAATATGTATAAATATATATGATAATAGCGTTCATTAAATGTGCTGATCGACTTCAACGTACTTCTAATTCCTAAGATCGATTAGCTTCACACCTGAAAAAACATTGTCGTACGATTTAATTCTGATAGTATAACTGATAATAACTTTAACTTTCATAATAAGATACTATGAAATATTTTCTTTATTTACTTGTCATAATGAATGTTAGAATAATGAATGTTATGTCTTGAACCAAGGAGTGAAATGCACTAACATAATAATAATAATAATAGAAATAATAATAATAGAAATTGAAATGATACGCAAATTATCACAAATATATGAGCGTGTAATGCGTTTCGAACACATTGTTGTATACAAAACGCTCCTTAATATAAAACGCTCAGTATAAATTCTATTAACTAACATGGTGGCACATGCTGACCATCTCATCGATTGAAAGATTCAATCTCTCAATATATAATATATATATCTTTTTTTCTGTATGTAAATTTGTGATAGATAGAATCCATCGTACAACAAACAGAATTACAAACTTGAGCATGCCGAGAGAGTGACGGAGGGAGGGGCGGGTTTCATGATTGTCCTTGTTGTTTCGCGTTCTCCAAGTGTGCCTTAGAAGAGGAATGTATTGTAACAGTGGGACCGCTGATGCAAAAAGTTTTTTTCTATATATATGACAAACATAAATATCGGGATCGAAATTATACGCAGTATTCTGAATCAAAGTCATTATCGTTATGGTCTTATTTCTCTCATCTAGAAACCCAGGTAACAAGCTGACGTTATTTGTGTCATTTTGACGTTGAAATGTAATAAAAAACCGTCAGTTTCACGTGTTGAATGACGTCTGCTTGCTGCCTGGACAAAAGTTTTTTCAATGCCCTTTTTCTACAAAACCCCATGCTTTTAATTTCACTCTCTATTTTCTATTAAAAAAAAAATTGTAATTTGATGATTGAAAAAAACGACAGAATCTTTTGCACCAGCTAAACGTACCGCTTTCGATCTTTGTATTTTAAGTAAGCTTGCAAGCATCGTTTTCGGTTCTGGAGATAGAAATCCCATTTTAGAACCTGCTAACAGCTTCGTCATCGGCAACGAAATAATTAGAGCTCTTCGCCGAATTGTACATGTTGTATGTGGGACTGACAATCAAGCTACTCGTGTTGCTGAGCTCCGTTTCGTTCGTCATCGACGAGTGCCTGCCGATGGTAGCCAGGCGCTTGTCCTTTCTTGCCAATGTCATACGACAGTCCTCCGGCCTCAGCGGCATCGACGGATAATTCGGCTGTCTGGCGAGCGTTGTCAACGCTCGGTCGCCCGTGTCATTGAAGCTGCGCAAACGTTTGAGAGCATAATCGGAGATAGTGTTCGATGATCAGACTTTCTATTTGCAATAGCTACCCAATTCTTAAAAATTCACTATAAGATATTATTTTCAACAATCTAATCGCGCGTCTATTACAGAGAATTATAATATTTTTATTGTCATTCCTTTTTATAATTGTATCCTTGTGTAATTAATAATTCTAAATTATACTGTAATTCTTCTTGATTTATGATACCATGTATTCGAGTGTATAAATTTAGAAAACTAAAAAGATTATTATTAATTACATAGATTACTAACAGTAAAAAAAAGAGGAGACTTTGATGCTTTTGTAATATCCTAGATATCTCTTTTTTTGTACTGCGCAAAAATATATTTGACAGAGTTGTAAATCAAGAAGAAGGAAGGATTCCGAAATCTCTATGTCCAATTCCCAACGCGGTGGATATAATTTTTTTATTAAACACAAAAATGTGCAGCTTCAGAAATGTTACGAGTTGAAATACGAGTGAAGAAGTAAAGATTCTGGACTTCTTCTTTTAATTTGTATTGTCGTAGATACCTGTGATGTCGCACGATGCCTCTCTTTATCTTGCAATGTTCGTTCCCGCTCTGCCCCTCAGGCGCAGTTCCATGGGTTTTACATGCCCCAATCGACGGGGTGCAGGGGACGGGGGATAGGGAACCCGGCCCGTACGAGCCGTTACTCTGTCTCCTCTCCAGAATGTTGACTAGTTCCACTGATGGTGTCGGCGAGAATGTGCCCTGAGGACACGTGGCACAAAACGTCGTCTCATGGGAGCCATGTATGGGAAGCTATGGGAAATCTACTTGAATACATACTCCAAGAGCCAAGATTACGAGATTGCGCAGGATCTCTCTGAGGACTTTAGATTGTCTTAGGGTTCTCAGTTTTCGAGGATCCTCCGAATTCTCACTACTTTTATCGACGAACAACTGTGCCAAGTAACCAAATAAAAATGAATAAAAAATAATAATAAACATGTAAAATTCAATTAAAGAGTAATCAAGATAAATAACTATTTTTCACATCTATCGCCGAATACTAATGAAATGTTTCAAAATCATGCACGTGGTACTAGTAAATTCTTCTTTTTTTTAGTATTCAATAAAATACTACAATACACGGGGAAAAACAATAAATTAACAGAGGTAGAATTCATCAGCGTTGATTAAGATTAAATAAATACGTAAAATTCAATTAAGCAATCTAGATAAATAACTATAACAATTTTTTACATCGGTAGTGTAAAATGTCTTAGAATCATGTACGGTGTACCAAATAAATTTTCTTTCAGCACTCAATAAAAAAACTGCGATACGTAGGGAAAAAACAATAAACTTGAAACCATGTGAAAAGAAGCTATAAAAAATGCTGGGGAATATCCGAGATTTCACGAAGGGGATTCTCTGAAGGAATCTCCGAAATCTCGTAATATTTAACCTTTAATGAACAAGCGCACTGCTGATAAATAAATAAACAAACATATACACAAAACCAATACATAGAATTTAATAAAACAACTCATACAGGTAACTGAAGATACAAAACAAAATGCGCGCAAAAATAAAACGGCAGCCCGACTTGTCGCGGGTGCCTCACAAAAGCGACGATTCGTGGAGGTCGTCGCTCACCTGTAGCGACGGTCTCCGCAGCGTGCCGCCCTCCATCCCGACGAGCTTCACCCCCTTCACGCTCTTTCTGGGACCTACGCTGGCGGGCGGGTTCTCCTGAGCATTTAAATTGTACTCCATGTTACTCCTATCAACGATACTGATCCTTGCGTCGTTGTTCCGCGACTTGTCGCTGCTCGGCCCGAGCTCGCAGCCCATCTTGGCGTAAGAGGGTGCACACGGAGCGATCGGGGTCGCTGGCATCCCGATCGACCGGGTGGGCGAGAGTATCTGGTGACCGATGGGACTGCGCAGATTTCTCACTCCGAGGATTTGATCTCTGTCGCTCTGTATCGGTGTGTACACCGGACTCGCCATGGAGACGTGTCGCGCCGGTGTCGGCATCGCGCTACGCAGATTTTGTTGATTCTGCAGATTGTGGTTTGCACGTTGCACGACCGACGTGCTGATGCTCTTCGCCTTCGACAGCTCGGCAAGATCGTTGCCGGTAACGGTGTCACCATCGCCGCGATCGGCCGCGTCCTCGTGACCACAAACTCTTTCGTCGTCATAAACGCATGTGCCGACGCCGTCGCAGGAATCTATGCCCGATGTTGATTTCTAAAAAAGTTTAGTGTGTTATCGATCGACTGAGTACACGATAGTTAGGATTTGTCATTCATAATTACCGAGGATGAATCCATGAGAGCGGCGCCGGAACTGCTTTGCACGACGCCCGACGACTCCTTGGACTTCCCGGACGAGTAGATGTTCAGCACATCGCAACATTGCGGGAAGTATCCTTTGCCGAGCAGAGTTCTGGCGAGGAAACTGGTGAAGAGCTGAGTGAAGAGGGCGATTATCATGACGGCGGTGCGAAAGGGAAACTTCTGGGTGCGCGTTTTCGTATCGTAGAATGGATATTCGATCAGCGGGAGTATGCCGAGTTTTTTTTCACCACCTGAAAGCATTCACGCATTTCAGCATTTACTTATGAAACTCTAGTAGATACTAGAAGATATTTCGCAGTTATCTGAGAAGTTTTTACAACGCTTAAAACGTAAACCATTTTATAATTATATCAAAAATTTTAAAAATTTGAAGGATATATTTAAAAAATTGCAGATATTAAGAATGTTTTCCGATCCTTTAATGGGACAATAAAAACCTGAAATGTATCTAAGAGATATAAAGATAAAATAAATTACAACATCTCTCTCTCTCTCTCTCTCTCTCTCTCTCTCTCGTACATGTTTAAACAAAAAAATAAAGAAGGCATTGTGTGATATTTTTTATTTATGTTGTTCGATTAATAATGATAATTGATTGATTGATAATTAGAAATTGTCACTTACCACCGAGACGCAGGATGATAGCGATGAAATAACCCGCCAAGCAGCCGTAGGTATCCACCATGGTAGGCCAATGAATAACAGCTAATAATTGTGGGAACAGAACGACGTAGACGATATCGGAACACAAGTACCTTCGAACAAAAGTACGACATATTTTTGTACGTCTATCGTAAGTGACAAAACGAACAGCTAATTTCGCAAATAGGCAGTAAAATATAAAAAGACTTGCGATAAAAATAGAAAGCAAATATTAAGAAAAAAAACGAAGTTGTTGGGTGAAATGCAGCTCAACACTTTTCTACCAATTATTATTGTGGCTTAAAAGTGATTTAATTTTCAAATCCGCTCATATACGAAATCATTGACGAAAATGGTACGTGCGCGAGATGCATCTCATAAAAAAATGAATGAAGAAGAACGTGTACTTACGAAAGGTAGTGAACACTGCTGACCGTGAGAGCGACGAGAGTGGACAGTATGGAAACCGCGATTACGGAAATTCTCAAGACCCAGTTTAGCTCACGCTCGGACGCCTGTAACAAGGGAGAGGCTTCAATGACGTCTATTGACGCCATCGATTAATCAGCATAAGTTACACTTACTTTTGGCCGTATCGTGAGTTTGTAGACATTCCTGGTAAACATAGAGCTACTGGCGAGTATACTGGAATCCGCCGAGGACATTACTGCCGCCGAAATCGCACCGAGACCTTTCGGGATTAACACAATTTGAGAAAAGTGAATTCAAACGTTCTTCTTGTGATTGGAGAACGCAAGTAATTTGAGGATATATGAAGACCTACCAACGAAAGACACCCATTGTGGCGTGAGATACCGCAGGACCATCGGCAACGCGGAGTTTCCGTCGTCCGTGCTGAACGTTCTGTTGTACCCTGGGACCAAGGACCAGTCGGTAGCACGAGCGACTACCCCAATTAAGGCCGACGGTACCGTGAGTATCAGACAACCGAACATCGAAGCAACCGACAGACTCATTGCTATGGAAGTGCTCTTAAAACTTAAGATTCGTTGAAAGTAACCCTGAAGAAGAGGAAGAAGAAGAGGAAATGTCAAATAAACAAAGAAAGTTAACTATAACTATTTATATAGTCATTTTTTTTAAATAGCACGATGAGTTTTGCGAATGACATTGTAAGACTCTAAGCTGCAGTTCGTCCCGTTTCAAAAACTCTCGAATGGATGATCTTACAGACGTTTCAATTTGAGTTTTATTCACAAGTCATTTGAAGGATCAAGTCACCTGCCAAGGTATACCACCGAACACCACCAGCAGCATACAGTCCACCCACTCGCCCAGGTCCTCATTCTTTACATGTCCCAGCCAGTCCTTCGTGGTCAAATTGTTTTCGAACGATACCGCGGGATGAAATATGGAAAACGGCGCGGCTATCATTAAACCTAGCAGAATGCATAGCAGTTGTAATGCGTCGGTGCACGCTACGGAATACAGCCCCCCGAAGACCGTGTATCTGAAAGGCACGTTTCGCATTTTTCGCCTCGTTTGTAACTTGCGTCTCGCAAGCTAATGTACCGAGCGTGACCCTGACCAATATTCCTAATCCGTTCTTATCCCAAAATAATGTCAATTAGGTGTCATATTAACCAAATCACGACCAAAACATGACATTTTTATTATTATAATTTAGTCAATATGACATCAAATTGACATTATTTTGACTTCTGTCCTCTCCTTAGGATATTTAAGACCATCTTAAGTACAATCTGAAGACATTATGAATCAACTACAGAGCCGCATCTTAAAACAAACTTAAGACGGCCTTGAAATAAGAACGGACGAATACTGGTCCCCGTTTCCGTTTAGCGTTATCCTTACATGGCCGCCAAGAGTGCGGACGCGCAAACGCTGATGTTCGGATCAACGTCAGCTACGACTGCCAGCGAACTTCCCAGCGCTCTCAGGACGGCGCCGCACCAGAATAGATCGCCGCAGAGCGCCGGAAGGAAGAGCAGACCTCCGATACCTGCGCCGTATCGTTCTTGAAAGGGATCCAGCATCGTCACGTATTCGGCCTTCCTCATCGGGCGCACGAAAAGCATGGCGCCTATAATAATTCGTCGAGGGCGACGTTGATTAGCATGGAAATTGGACTCGATAGCAAAGAATATGTGAAAAGTTAAGAGCAAAGGTTCATTTAATTATTCAAGGACCAGTTCTAGTTTTGCAATTATTAGTCACAATATTTTCTGTTTTGTTAGAAATATCTTTTGACCTTTTTTCAGCCAATTGAATTTACCAAATCAGGATATTACCAACTATGTGCGACGTACCGAAAACCAGGCTGAGGCTGTACCCAATGGGTACTTGAAGCCAGGCTAGACCCTTCGTGAACATGGCCTCCGCGGCCCCATTGATGAAGGCCCCTCCAACCCATGTCGCTGCACACAAATAAACGATAAATCGCAAAAGTATTCCCTTCAATTGTTGATTTCAAATTGATAGTTTATAAGAGAATATAATAGTTGAAGAGATATTTTTGAAAGAGAAATTACGGAATTTTTCGAATAAGAATATACGTTGGTTGTATTAATTAAATCATTTTATTCTCGTGTATTACAACAACTTTGGAATTTGTCACGCCAACATAAAGTACGTCAGCGGAATTTTTTCCACGTAAGTTGCACATATATAAATAGCGAAGCGAATGCATGGTAAATTATTCCTATCTCGTTTGTCCCGTTTATAGAATGGGAGAGAAGTGGGAAAGATAAACGAACTGGTAAAGGAAGGATAGAAGAGAAGGGATGTGGGTGTACTTGACGTCACGTTTTTCTACGGATGCATATCGCGGAGTGATCATTACGGTAATGGAGAATGCAAAGAGATATTCAGTTGGGGAGATCAAATGAGAAAATTTGAAACGGTTAAATGAAAACAAGATGTGCAAGTAGCTCGCAAAAAGCAAAGTGATTAGATTAGAAGAAAATATCAATTCGCAAACTTTATAAAATTATCTCGCAAAAAGTGTGCTTCAATTTTATTTTCTCCCCAAAATCGACACGTGTCAACCTTACATAAGAGATGACATTGTAAAATCGAATGTTGGTTCGCGTCGGTTGTCTGATCTAAAATTAAAGCACTCCGTTTTAGCTTCCGCCCTAATTTTTGAAGTAAAAGAGGGACTTCGAAAATTGGAGCTAGACTAAAAATAATGAAGCCGGAAATATATTATATTATTTTGATATATTTGTCGGAGAGAGCGTGGGGTAGTTATTTTTAGATAAGACAACGTAAAGGTGCAGCCAACGCTCCCTTTTACGATGTTACCCTTTACAATGCAAGGCGGTTGACACGTCGATATCGACAAGAAAATAAGGTCGAAAAGCGCGCTTTTTGAGGGATAATTTCGTAAAGTCTGACAGAGGATATAATGAACTTAGAAAAGAGGCGCTTTGAGCACAACTCACGCGACAGATTATCAGCTTCGTGAGTGAGTTCAATGCCTGCAGAGACTGTAGGCGTCTTTGCCGCAGCAATTTTTTAAAGTTATAGATTTCCAATCCACAAAATCGATAATTAATTCTAAGTATATTTTCGTGCATTTTTTAAAGTACTGCAAAAAGATGGAAAACGACATATTAAATGTCGAGAAGAAAATGTAAGAAACAACAGCATTTGATATTCTTGTTGTGGAAAAACTAACTTCGAATCAACCGTGGAAAAACTCAGGAGAGCTTGCAGGCATAATTTTTCACCAGCCTCTAATAATATCCGCATAATTCCGATAGATTGATCCTTGACCTCGTTGACTTTTTGAAGCGTTTTGAAGCAGGAAATCTACATAATAGGCTTGCATTCAATCTAATCGAGGTCACGCGTAAATATAGGCCGGCTGACGCAGAGTACTCTTGTCATAACAAAATTTGTCAATTGTCACAAGGAACGAAAGAATTAAGCTTTCGCGAAAAAATTCAGGAAGATTCTTCTATTTTAATTAAACAAGTTTTGCAGCAATATCCGAATATTCGAATGCGGAAATTTTATTGAACGGACAAGGAAACGGTCTTAAAAAATTCATTCTTTCCCTTCTACGTGGTGAAGATTTTTCGGGACAATTACCGACAAGGGTGAAGACGCCCAGCAAGGGACCGAGGCGTCGGTTCGCCAACATCATGTCATCCTGCAGGTGGCCCTGCGCGGCCTGTCTTCTCTTGAACGCGGCGGCCCATATGCCAACGGCCAGCACCGCGATGTAAAATACAATCACACCGATTACGCCTGTCACGTACATTTCCAGCTTCCTCCCCGTAACGTGTTCTCGTCTGCTTCCGGATGTGAGCTCTGCAACTGAATGATTGATGATAAAAGCAGCGTAATAACTAGTGCCACTAAATATCTATAGAGAATCACAAAAGTATTTATATTCCCCCTACAATCCCCCTACAATCCCCCTACTGACTTTAAATTATCGTTGATTATCCGAATTCTAGAAGAGATGGGATCTCTATTGACGAGAACGTATTTTAAGTCGTCAACCGATACTGGCTATATCGAGAAATAAGAATTTAACATTTTTTCGTATTCAACACTTTTGATACAATTCGCTTTGCTAATTGGAGACTCCTCTCGAGCTTCCCGATTATTATACTCTTGCTTCTAGAAACTCCTTGTTAGGAGTCGGGAGTTAGGAGGATCATTTTCTTCTATCGAAATTTACAATAATAGCTCCTAATGGGAATCGTTTGACGCAAAATTTCTTTTATTTCTTTCATGATAGCTCTCTACAAGCAATTTCGTTAAGAAGCATTCAAGATGTTCCTTGTCATTGATCACAACATAGAGCTACGTACATAACACAATAACAGCACTATAATGGTTAACAACCGGATGTACGTTGTTAATAGTATTCGTCGTATATGAGATTACATGTATATTATGAGCCCAAAGTTAAGCGTGCATGAAACAACCAGTACGATTAAATATTTTACAATTTCCGCGTGCTCGTTTCCCTTTGTACGTTTAACAAGTCTAATAATAGGATTGTTACATTTGTCGGGTAATGGAGAAACACGGAGGTACACATGGATTAATCAGATGCCGCGTTCTCACGATCAATACCGCGTTAATTATTCCGTCTCCTTGATTAACATTGCCGTACAAATAAGCCCGCATAGGTGTATCTCCGTTCGTTAGTCGATTACAAGAAGCTTCTGGCCTTTGATATTTAAAAATTGATATTCGCAACTTGCGATAGAAAGGCAACAAACACGTCCCGAAAGAACAAGTCATTAATATTATTGGAAATATATTAATTTACATATCGTGTTACATTACGTTATAGACTGTTCTAAAGCCGTAAAATTGTATCACGTAAAATCGTCAAAAGAGATTCATTTGATGTAGAAGCACGTAGATTTGTAAATGAGTATATATGATTTAATATGTTGGTTTTGCGCGCGCGCGCGCATTTGTGTGCTAGTAGACGCCTATATACATGTATAATCCAAGTAGAATGACATAAGAAAATGACATAATGACGTCTATTAGACGTCTGTTGTCTCTCATTGTCACTTCGCTACTTGGAAACGTGGAAAGGAAATTCAAACGAGTTTTCAGAGACAGTCTTTACGGGATGATTAATATGATTTCTTTCTGTGAAGGAAAGGTAGCTCATAAAAAGCTTCAGGAAGCCGAGAGGTACCCTTTTAATCGCGCATGGTAGCTCTGTGTGACCGATGACATACAGGTTGACATTTACTACTGAGCACATTTCGTGGGAGCCTGCGCCGAGACAGCCCATCGCGTATAGAGAAGTTAATCGAGCGCGATGGCAATCGTATAACGCGGTTTAAAATTCACGTGTCCCAGATATCGGACAGGATGGGTCGTATAGGGTCGTGACCCGGGCTGAGCGCACACCGAGTCACGTATAAAGTTCAGTCGAATTCCGTCATGTTGCATTATTAACTTGCGCTTAGAGACCGGCGCTTTCCTGGACCGAGAAGCTGATGTGTCGCATTGATGAACGGATGCTCAAACGCGCGCACACGTATAAAGACTTATATGCTATACGCACAAACGCGGAAGTAAATTCAATGAGAAGACAATGAGAGACAAAAAATAAAGAGAGAAAGAGCGAGAGAAAGATATATCTTTATTATATCGCGTCTATTTCGAAGTAGAAAATTTTTCAAGTATGAAATGTCGATGTCAAACTCCTAAGTACGTGCCGGATATCCCGTGACGTTTCTGCCGACACGGAAAATTTTCACAATTTTCAAAGTTCAGAACGGTATCATCGTAAACATTCGAACCGAATTAAATTGGAACACTCGTCGGATGTGCCTTTACAATTCCGGCGTAAATATAAAAAACCGCGTGGAGATTAAATTATTAAAGTTCCGCATATGTCCGCGCGTGTGAGATGCATTTGTTCCTCATTTCTCGCAGTTTGGAAACTATCGGCACGTCTCTCTTTTAAAATGCACCTTTAAAGTGAGCGTTATATATACGCTCGCACGTGGACAGTTTTAGAATACAACCGCGTCAATTGATGATCTATTTAACATCCGCGTTATATAGAGACGCCACACCATGTTTATATACTTGAACTTCAATAATCGATAAACACACACCTGATTGCAGCGACATTTCCAGTCCAAAATTAGTTAATATAATGAAATAACAATATAATGAAAAGAAATTAACGAAAAAAAAAGAATCTCGAATTCAAAGGTGTATCTCAATTTAGAATTCATATTTCATGTAACAAAATATAATATATTCATCATTTTTGTGTTACAAATAATAATAAAATAAAAAGCTGTTCGCGAATTGAGCTTTGAAGATAAAAGTTGTGAGGAAACCGCCTATTTTCCGTTCATTTTTACGGGAGTTTAATAAAAACTTAAGTTCAGCTTCAGATTTAACCATTTGAGTTGCCGAGGGTGAACGTAAAAATTTATACGAGAAATGCCAAGCTGCGCGTTTACCTTTTACCTGTTCCATCGAATAATGTTGTGATAAGTAGAAATAAAATTTATTATGTGTACGCTTTTTTTATTTGTTTTTAAAAAATTGAAAGGAAACACTTCGTTTTTAATCAAGTTCTAATTAGAGCGATTATCAATACGCGGCGTGTTTGACACATCAAAAGTGAGCAACGCTATATCACGCTGCGTGGCACACTCAAACGATTAAAAAACTTACAAAAGTATTTAATATTGATTAAGGATATACATATATAGATAAGGATAAGGATTTAATATTGAGTAAGAATTTACTCGACAAATGTAGCCTTCGATTAAATTTTCCGGCAAGAACAACTAACGCTAGATTGAATTTTAATTCTTTTATTTAGCAGCCAACAAATATCCAGCTATCCTGCTTTAAAAACACACTGCTGGTAAGCGAATAAAAATTTACTTCTTCCAGGAGGAAGTAATCTTTTGTCGATAATGTGCTCACGCCTATGATCTCATTATCTCACTGACGCAAAAATAGAAGAACAAGCTGATACATGCTTGGTCGTGATGAAGGGTAAGCAGCCTTCAAAGGGTAAGGGAAAGGGTAAGCGAAAGAAAAAGATGCGAGAGGCGACTGACGATAATTTTAAAGCATCTTTCAAGGCTGAACAATCGTGGAAGAATTTTTCAACAGGATATTCTCAATTGAGAATATCACGGTCGATTGTAAGAATAGAGGAAGGGAGAGCGAGAAAAAAAGAAGAGAGGGGGAGGAGGGAGAGAGAGAGAAATTATATTTGCTATACCGTTGGAGAAGAATCTCTCGAAAGAGATATATTATATAAAGCTTGTAACCGGATGAAAATGTAACGAGATAAAAATGAAGCACGAACCATATTGATTTTGATATAATAGATAGACTTAAAAATAACGAACGAAAAATTATTGTATTTATAATAGATGATTGTACAAAAATTCGATTTATTGTTACACTAGAAATCAAGATATTTAAAAGAATTTAAATCAATCAATCAGATAATCTCCCTGTCTCTTTTCCCTTTCTACTAATCTCCTTCTAATTTCTGCTAGAACTTTTATGGTTGATTTGCTATTGAAGGATGAAACGACGTTCAAAACATGTTATTCAAAACATTGAAATAAATCTGTTCTTATGATTGTCAGATCCGGTTGATCAGATTTGAATTGGCAACTGTAGTTTGAATGTCATCAACAATACAAGAGACATAATGAATATAGTTTGTATTAGGTCGATTTTATGAAGGTAAAGACAATAATTGAACATTCAGTCAAATTTTTTTGTATTGTACAAATATCTAATTTTATCATACTTGCCAACAATTGTCGAGGCATCGCGTACTTTTCAATGTTCATCGATAGCCTCTCCAGCAAACATCAACTAACAATAACATTACAATATTATAATTTTCCACTCAACAAAATAAGTGTAATACAATACATGTTGTACATAACGGTTACATTGTTGAATAGGAAATTATAATATTGATGTAACGTTACTGTTAGTCCATGTTTACTGGGTCAAGGCTCAAAATTAAACGTATCGTTTTAGCCTTTTTGGATGTACGAAAATTGTTTAAGTCCACGGAATGCTAATGGCACTAATTATGTTCGGCGAATATAAAAGTTGAATACAAGAACGTGCAACATAATGCAGCACAATCATCAAACTACGCAAAAATTCAACGTAACATCGCCGTTGGCGACACACGTTTTATAAAAGGAGTGAAGTTTTAGCAAAGCTGCGTTAAGGACAAGCACGTTGCTTCGAGAAATTAATTGCTCGTAAATCGCTGGCAAGATTCCGTGAAAAGGCAAGGATCAGAAATGATTTATTTAATCGTAAGCCGAGACTCACTTGGCTCGTCCTTGGAGCAAATAAAATCAGCACACGTGGTTTATTATTGAACACGAAAACCAGGCCGTTCGCTGCCAAATTTTCATGCGAGTCAACAATATCTGCGAGTCAACAATCTTTCCGTTTCGTAAACGCCAAGCGGCCGCGAATCGATTCGCACCTTGCTCTTCGATCCTATCTGAGATAATCAAGGGAGAAGAAGAAAGGTATCTAGCCGTGCTGTACTTTTTTGGAACAATCTCTCTGAGTACAATGACAATATACAAAAACATCAGTAACAGCATCGGAAGTTTAGTTAACAATAGTGATAGTCCACGAAGTATTCTTGTAAGAACAATATAATAGACGAAGAGTCAGATTATATAAAATTCATTTCTATTATTTTTAATGTAACAGTCATGCAAGCGGACGAATCTCCAGCTTCATCAGTTTGTGTTATTTAAAGTCGACTACGCCCAATTTTTACGGTAAAATTGCGATGTAAAATTCAGATAAAAAGACGCAATTGTTTATCTGAATGTTGCTTGTAGCACTTCAAGAGTTATTGAAAAACACATAAAGTTCACGACATGTGTTTACAATTGCTAGTGTAATTAATTTTTCTAATTTAAAGTATATTATTTCTTGCGGAGAGAGATATAATATTGCAATACCATTGACATGTATTACTACGTCATGAATATCTCAATTTTTCGTAACAATGACAATATTTATAAAAAGCGATTATATTAACGGAAGTTGAATTGCTCCATATGTCCAATGTTCGAATTCTCTGGAATTATACGAGTGTGTCTGATTGAAATTTACAATGAGACGTAACGCCGGACAGGGTGTTAAGAAAATGTTGAGCAAAAGAGAAAAGGAGAAAGATAGAAAGAGAGAGAGAGAGAAGGAGACAGAAAGGGAGGATCGAAATTCCGAGTCGTATTACTTACTCGCCGACTACTCCAGTGAAACCATGCAGCGCATCCCTCTCACGCGGACGTATCCATCCCGTCGTGCGTCTCGATTTCCTTTCCGTCGTGACGAAAAAGAGCTCTCGAGGGAGGAAATCAGCTCTTATCGCGGCACGCGGATACACAGCCTCGCACACTCACCGACCGGGCGTTAGCCGTGCAACAGAGAGGGCCCAGGCAATACGACTGAGTCTTCTCTAGATTCAGCATCTCGCACGGCTAACATGCTGGACCGCCACCACCTCGCTGGGGGTAGTGCGCGCGTCACGGACAAGGACAGAACGCCGGTCACGCGCGCGCGCGCGCGTAATACAGATGTACAGGGTGGTACTAACTGGAAAATGGATGATGAGAAGATACGTCGGAAATATGGAGACCTTCTTTCACTTGAGCACCCAAAAGAATAATTAGTAAAATTGACTAAAAATCCCAGAATTTTCACCGATAAATTTCTCTGCACGTAGGCCAAATTATTTGGGTTGACTGAAACCTTTGATCGAAAGCTTTGACTGATTTGATTGAAAAATACAGAATATTAAAATAAAATTTATAGAAAATTATAGAAAATTTATAGAATATTAAAAAGGAGAATGACGAGCACGGTACAATTTTCGCCGATTTGAGACTCGTCGAAGTGATTGAAAGTAATAATGATATAATTCTCGGACACCTTATATATGAATAAAGAGCGAGCGAGCGAAAGAGAGGTAGGACTGATCCAACTAGGAGCTATGATAGAGGGGTAGAGATGGAAAGAGAAGTGAATTCGCGACAGAGAGGAGAGATCTGTGTAAGGAGAGGTGGCGACGTAAGAACGAGAAGCGGTGGAGGAAAAGTTGGTAAAAATAAAGAAAGACAATTACGAGCAGCGGGTCAATGTTTCAACATGATAAACGATACACTGTCAATGCTACAAGGCCGAAGATATCAAAGAGTAACGATTGGATGGATTTTAGAGGCGCATGAAAAAAATTCGTATTTGCGAGGAAAAGATATATTCAAAAGGATGAATTTCTCAAAGATATATCAAGAACGAATTGGATATCTTGAGCTTAAGGCAAAGCCTTCGAGAGATTCAATCGAGCGAGAATATTAATAGAAGACACGGGGAATATGTGGGTTAGAGTAAAAGGGAGGATCGTAAGGATCGTCGTAAAGGAATTAGGGGAGAGGGAACAACATGGATAGATCGATGGACTCAAATATAGACAGATAAATAAATTTAAATATAAAGATTATTTAAAAACTTTCGAGTACACAAGACTATTTTATTATTATGTAAGAAAAAGAGAGAGAGAGAAGGAGAAAGATAATTAGAAAGCAAACATAAGAAAGTAAGAAAAAGAAAAAAATGATGAGTGCGGCGTAATAGAACTGATTGACTTGAGAATTTAAATACAATCTTAAATACATTAGCCAACTTATGGAAGAAAACAGCAAGATAAAATACAAAAATGTAGAAAAAAGAGAGAAAGAAAGAGCGGTGCAAGGAGATGAAAACAAAGAGGGAGAAAGAGTGGGAAAGAGACATGTTCATGTGCGGGGGCAGCCCCCGTATTGATCTGTTCGCGCAAACTCCTGGTCCTTAGGCTCCCTCCGCGACCGACTCTCGCCCCCGCTTGTCACCACCCTCGTCCTGTTTCATTCGTAGCTTCCGAATGCACGGTCCAGAGTCCTCTGGAGGTACAACCATAATCCCGGCCGTTGTTTAAAATCCTAATTGACACACAATGGCATTTTTTCGTTGTCTCGCTTCCGAACATATCGTCGCGGAAATTCTTCTGAAAATCGTAATATCTCTGGCATCCCTGATCATCATTTCGAAAAATATGTTAATTCAACGCTAATCACTGTCTCTTTTTCCCTACGTAATAATTTACAGCTTCCGGGGTTGCGATTGACATTTCCAAGATTTACAACCTTCCGACAGTTTTGATCTCTCTCGGTTTTCAGAACGAGAGATAATCGACGGTAACATGTAGTTACGCTTGCGTTCTTGCAAATGTTAAAGGAAGTTGTATTGAAAGTCACGATAAACTCAGACGTTTCGTCTAATTGACGCGATTACATCGTATCTGCTACACGCTAATTTTCAATCGCCCACAGTAGAATTAAGACAAGCTTCGCGGTAATGTCCTTAATGTGCTTAAATGCATTCTTGCAAAGCTAATTGATGTAATTACCAAGCCACCTTGAAGACACACCATGACCCTGCTCCTTCTCGGGTCACAACTTGACGGGGGTTGTCACTATGGAGGGTGCGACCGGTGCGCTTGTCGAGGCGTGCGTCAACGTCGATATCAACCTCTACATGTTTTCATCAATAACGTGTAGCTAGATCTTGAAAACTTAAATTGTAAAAAATTAAACAGGCAGATGAAAAAATCGACCCGAAATTGAAATCATTCCAAAGTTGTATAAATGCGCAAGGGTGTGTATATTTGTTAACAGTTAATTTCTGTGACTTTTTGAGGATTGAAAATTTATAAATTATTGTAGAATTTATAAAATGTTTATTTATAAAATGTTCATTTTCTTTTAATTTACTCAATTTTTTTGCCACAAGAGGCGAGACTAATTACGTAGACAATGATAGTGGTTTTACAATAATCAGCGCGTTAACGGTTGCGGTGGCGTGTGAACGACGAATGGGGAACAATTTCGTCGTTTTCGTGGATTAAACAAGCTGTATCATTTTCGACCGTAAGCGGTCGACGTTTAATTAAATGCTGGAGGGCGTCGAACAGCCCTCAAGAGGGGATAGGTATTTGGTCGGACGGAGGATGGGTAAAAGCACGAAAAAAAGAAAAAGGAGAAAATGGGAATGTTTGGAGAACGTTACGATGGATCAAATGCGAACAATTTTACAAAAAAGAATGAGAAGTAACAAAACTGGATAAGGTCGAGAATAAGATTTCAGAGACGAACTTGAGGTACTTCGAACTTGCAAACTCCCTCACAAAATTTTTCACGATTGTTGCTTTGTCTACTTGTAGAACTCTCTGCGACAACTGTCTGCGACAATATTGCATTATTACTACTTTTCTCCTCCTCTTTACTGATACAATATTTCGATGTATTTCAGTATTAGAATATAATTAGTGAGGTTATCAACAAGTCAAATGCGGATGAAAAAGTGAACTAATATGATATCTGTTTTTTCTTCAAAAAGAGGTTCTCTTCTACACTCTCTTTTACAGGATTTTTATATTCCATATGATAAGTGAGCAAGTCTTTGGCGTATGCTGTTCCTCAATAAATGCTAAAAATGTTATAAAGGGAAAAAAATGATCGACAAAGACAGCAACGCGATTGCGGATTGTGTTCTTTTTCAAGCTGGAATCTTGCAAGCGGGTCTTACGACCTTTGACAGATGAAAAAGTATCACGTCAAAACACGCAAACAATGTTGTATATCGTTTATAGTGAATAAACATTAATAAATTGTAATAAAAATTGATTTAATTATTTAATTATTATCTTATCGAAAGGTTTTCGCAAAGTAAGAAATTTTATAAGATTACAAATAGATTACAAATAGATTACCTGCTAATTTTTAGTAAATCTAAAATATAACTGCAACTTATTATATTTACTTATTATATATACGCACAACTTATTATATTTATTATGTATATAATATATAATACATGTCCTTAGTATGTATATATGTATATATAATTTTTTGTATGAAATATAAAAATAATGCTTTCGTATGTAAAATGAGAACAATACAAATAGAATAAGATAGGACTTAGAACTAGAATATAATATGGAATATAATATTTCACTAATTATTTCATATAATTATAAGTACTCTTAAGAGATATAGATGTATTTACATTTTTTATGTATAAAATAAAAGGACATTTCATGTATAAAATAACAATATTATGAAATAATCTGTAAAATAGCTGTATGTAAATAGATCTATTCTAAAAATACAATAGTGTTTTTAATTTTATTATTTCACTGTGATGTAAATGTAACGTTATTAGAATACTTTTTCGAATATTTAAAATAAATAAAGATACTAATATCTTCAAAACAAAAAAAGAAATGTTTTTTTCTTTGACCTTTCGAAAGATATTTCACTTATTTCTAACTTTTTAATGCATAGTATATGAATTATCTTTTCTATCTATAATCTTATTCTATCGTTACATATAGAGTGGTTACTATTACTTAGTTATTTAATAATTAGTAATTAAGTAATTTTCTTAATTATTACTCAATAATTACTTAATAATTTTTTAAGTAAAATAAATTTTTACTTAATGATTAAGTAATTTAAAAAATCCTATACTTTTTTATCAATTTTTTCCAGAAAATTTCTCGCAACTGGCCCTGCGAGATCATTCTCCTTTTTTCACTTTTTTTGTAGGAAAGTAGACGTTTCTGATCAGCATCGTGGTCACCGATGGCACTTGCTTCTTATTATGCAAAGCTAAATCATCATGAACGGAGGCGTAATCTGTGGCGACCTTTCGTGATGTTAGTGTTAACATGCTTATTAAATCCATCGTTGTTCCGTATTCATCCAAAATGTTACACAGGCATTGTATGTACCATGTGCCTTCTGAGGGATTCCTCCAAGTAAAGAAGCCTTGAAAAAACAGAGAATTATGTTGAATTTATTTGTATTGATTCATCGATTTATCAATATCTCACTTTATATTATTTTATATTATAGTGATATACTATTTTTTGTCTATATTAAATGTTTATTTTTCTAGAATGATCAGATCTCACATTCCAAGATTGTCTAACGGATTGAATTATTGTAAAAACTGATAATGAACTTTGCATCTTTAGTAAACTCCATAATCGATATAATACAAATCAGTCTTTTAAGTACAATAAAGCTATAATGCTAGGTTATGAAATTTAATTGTAAAAATTCGAGTTATAATTTAAGTTAACACTTGAGTTAATGTGAGAATTAGGCAAGCTTTCTTAAAACAAGAAAGAAACATTTATAGATACTGACTTTTTATATTTTATGTTTTAATATTTATAACTTAAAAAATTTATTATTTAATTATATGATATCACATAATAATTTTAATTAATATATGATAATAACTAATATTGCATTAGATAATTATTTATTGAGAGTATATTAAATTTTTTGTATTCCAAGTTATGTATTGTAAAAAAATCTATTTTTGCATGTCGCGTTAAAGTCCGAAAAGAAGAAAGTCCAATTTATGCAATATTTTGTTGAAGAAACAATTATTACAACTTCTTTGGAATGTGTCTTTACAATATTTTATACAATTTCTACACATCATAGGCATTTACCTTGAATGGAGCTATGAGCTATCAGAAAATCTGCGTGAGCCGGAATAGCATAAGAAGCTGCCGAATCCGTTTCCGTGTTTATAGCATTTTCCGGATTTTCTAATGAACGAGGAGACAATATAACACTGTTATCGGATGTGGTGCCTCTGCAAGCCTAAACAGAAAGTCAGACAATGTAAGCGAGTTGGATAAAATAAGAATATATTAGAATATGTCGATAATTTAAAAATAGAATGGAAAACTCGGAAAGTGTTAGTTATTTTACCTGGATGAAGAACAGCTTAGGCTTGCCCGCAAGCGTAATACATTTATCAGCAGCGAAAGGTTCCCATAGTTTGTCGGATTTGTAAACGACGTCCTTCGCGCATATCATATCGTTTTGGATTCCATGAGTTAGCGTAATAATGCAGAGGCAGTCATTATTCGTATGGTCGATCTGACTCACTGTAACATGCACGATCGAATTGAAATTTAAGAAAAATATACAATCGGAATTTATTAAAAAGAGACATAAATGAGCAAAAAGATATAAAATGTGATGGATATCGTTTCTTACATTTCTGTATCTTCTTCATAATTTCGTCATACGTGAAATCGACGTAAAGCTCTACGTCGAAGCCAAGCTTCCCAAAAGTTTTTTGCAGTCTCTGCGCGTCATACGACGAACCGTCTCGATTGCCGTAGCAGCTTATGTCAAATCTCTCGTGATTAAAAATTATGCACTTGCCACGATTTTCGTGATTCATGTTATAGCAGTCTGCGTCCTTTGATGTTGGTGCGAATGCAATGGGTTCTTTGTAGGGGCTGAATAAGAAATTACGAAAAGAGATGGTCGTAATGAAACTATCAATTCAAATATAAAATCTAATTTTTAAAAAGTCTACGTTCGAATAAAACATGATTAAAAATATTTATGACAATTGGAAAGTAATTGCAAGTAGCATGTAAGAAATATCAGTAAAATTAAACAATTTTGTTTGTGAGCGCTTAATTTTTTAGTAATAATTTTAAAAATATGTATAATTCAAAAATGTTTACGCTAAATGCTTTTATTAAAAGTTGTTTTTTTCACTCCAATCCAATTAATATTATTTTCATAGTAATATATCTATTGTGTACACACACGCACACGCGCGCGCGAATATATATATATATATATATATATATATATATATATGTACACATGGTATATGCGGAGTTAAACTCGATTAGATTTGTCCGTAAGTTTGTCAAGCCCAAAGGAGTACGGACCAATCCTTCCTAGGAACCGATATTAATACTATTATTGACTAGTATGTCCCATCTATCGTGTGCTGGAGTGCTAGGACCGATTAGTATCGGTAATAGTATTGATTAATTCTTTATACATTTCTTTATACATATATATATTACTATGAAAAATAATATATATATATATGGAATATATGAATTTTGTTACTCTGCGTAAATATTTAATATCGTTGTAAAATGCCATTATCTTTAGTTTCAAAATATAATTTCAGTTAGTTTCAGAACTTATACTTTTTGTAAGTTAACAATTCTAATGCCTTTCCTTACCTAGCAGAACCACTGACTTTGTCAAGTGGAATGTTATTGGCTTTAGCATCGGTTGTGTTTGGTTCCTTCCTCTTACTGGATTGGGACGTTCCCACGATACACGAATTGTCCGTACGTTGCTCTGTTGATATCTAAGAAAATAAACAGTTTGCATCAGGAAAGACTTGTATTCTGCAGTTCATTTTACCATATCCATTTTACCGTGTTAATAGCAAGAAAGATACACGAGGTAAATTTGTCTTTCATTAAAAAAAAAATTGGGACCAATTTTTTTCAAAAAATCTAAAATTAAAGCTGCTAGATCTGATTATTCCAAGAGAAGAAGAAAAGAAGACAATTTTTAACTTTATTCGGACAAAAAGTCAAAATAACAATGCACTTTTTCTGCCATACATACTTTGTTTTCAGACAGTTAATTAAATATATTTTTTTCTGATTTGCTACTCAGATAAAATTATATCTATAATAAATAATTTTGCATTATATGCCATTTTGATTGTTAACTAGAAATACTTTTTACTTAATAAAGTGGTTACGTGTAATGAGAATATATCTAAATAAAACATTATTTAAACTTAATCAAATACATATATGTAAGTGGCGACCGTGGCGCAATGAAATATGCACTATTCTAATGAGCCGAAAATCAAGTTCAAATCTGACCCAAAAACTGTTAGATTTTTATTTTTGTTCCTTCTCGGACGCCTCTCGGCCACCTCTTGGTGGGAAAAGTGCAAATCCACCAAGAGCATCCTACCTTGAACCTCTCTGAATATAAGCTTCCTGCTTGCATGGGAGTAGAGAGTAAGCAGCCCCTTTGTCAACAGTGAGGGAAAAGTACAGAGGAATAAATATGTTCTTGGTATTGGGCTAGATCCAACCTAATATTATTTATTTATTATTGTTACTCTTCAGCAACATTCTTGCCAAGAAGAGGGACTTGGTTACATTAAGTCTAATCACTCATTCCAATCATTCCCTCCATTCACAGATCCAACCTAATATTACTACTATTACTAATAATAATCAAATATATTCAACTTCAATCCTAATATATCTAAAACAAAAATACATCTAAAAACTTCAATATCTTAATTTGTGATCCTTATATACAAATTTAATCTATCTGACTTTAGTCGATGCATGCGATTATGAAAATCTCATAATTGTTACATACATAGTAATCTTTAGTAGACAGGGATTTGCTCCGGCTTCGAATTTGAGCTGCAGGACTCGTAATGTATGTTCTAATGTAGCCAGAATCAATCACCGAATTGGATCTATTTCTGTGCGTACTAGAAGTTGATGCTCTATCTTTTACGTCATTCATCTGGAAACATAAATATCAACGTTACTTATATTTTTTTATTTGAAATATTCTTTTATAATACCTTTATGCTAAATAAACACTAGTAGAATATTTCAAAAGTAAAAGCTAAAATAACGAGAAGAAAGAAAAAAACGAAACAAGAGAAAGCACGAAGAATGTGCAAATGGTATCGAATACATACAAATAATATTATTAAAGATGATCGAAGCCATCATCTTTAATATATTTCAATTTTCCAAACGAAATACAGTTTCTCATTCTTTTTCTTAGCATCTCAAGGAGAATGTTAAATTTAAAACCTTATATTATAGAAATAAAAAGTAAATGCGCTTATTTAAAAATTAGATAAATACAAGAAAAGATTTAATACTTTTATTATTCAATTATTTTAACCCTCTTATTATTCATATGTGATGAACGAACCTAAATCCTATCAATACGGTAGGAGGAAAGTAGATTTGTCCAATGCGATAATAACAGCATAATATAAAATGTGTAAAAAATTAAATTCTTGAACACATTTGTTATCATTTTCGTGCAATAATGATAATTTAACTAGATTGAAAATTGAAAATAGTTGAAACTTCTGACGTTCTACATATGTTCTAATATGAAATAGTATATTATGTAGAATACACACACACACACGCGCGCGCGCGTGTGTGTGTGTGTTCCGTTCTGCAACAGAAATTTCATTACGAGCAAAATGATTTTCAATAATAAAATAATTTTTTCTCGAGCTTTTCGGTATCGAATCTCCAAGCGTATTACCCGAAAGTTTCTCGAAAGATAATTGTATTATTAAATTGCTTCGTTATTCGTATGTATTATTACAAACAATAATCGTATACAAAGAATATGACTTTCATGTTCTGTCATGTTTCTCGGACTTCCATGTTCTATTTCTATGCGGTTATTTTTTTCTATCCCATTGAAGCAGCTGCTCTCGATTCTTATATAGATCCTTGGGTTTTTTACCTGTTACGTATGAAATTCCGAAATGCTCTTTTCAGTTTCTTCCTTTAGGAGGAGAGGATCTATTTCTTTAGGGTCATTTCCTTAAGGAATAAGAAAAAAATCGCGTATTTTAATATGTTACTTTAAGAATTACTTAGCGAAAACACTTGAAAAGGTCTATATTATCTCAATATAGAAGAACAACGAATGAATATCTATTACTCAATTAATAAAACGGACGTTATTTTGATGTCAAAATAATAAAAAATTAAAAAAGGACACAAAATACCATCTATTGTTTTCTTATTACTTTGTTATTATCGGGATGTTGGATGAACAAAACAATCTATCGAGCGAAAGATACGCATTCGATTCTGGATACTTCGTTTAGAGTAGGAAGAATATTATTTCACTTTTCAAAAAACAAAAAGAATAAATTCAATGCATTTTGGTAATACGCTTGCATCCCTCGAAGGACGAAAATCTCTTCATCGATTCAATCGAAAAGATAGAAGAAAGAAAATAAAAGGCTGTCCTTATACTCTCGTACTAACGTTCTCGTCAATTTTTTTCACTTTGCACTGCGGTTCCAATGTTTCATTGTCCAACTTTTCAAAACATTTGGTCACGTAAACATGAGGCAAACATTGGTCCCCATACACTTCTTTCAGCATGCGATAGGCCTCGCTATCGTTTTTTCCTAATTGAAATAAAAAATTCAGATTGACTCTTTGCTCATATTTACGCCACATGATTTCTCCGGGATTGCTTCTGAACACACGTGCTTTAAAAACTTAAACTTTCACTCTCGAATGTTCGGCAACTACTGAACTTCTTTTCAGGATGCGTAGGGCGTTCTGTTTAAGTGCGTTGTATTTTCTGGGGAAGTTTAAGTTCTGGGGAAGATTGAGGCAGGTAGTTTGCATCTAAAAGAGATGAAAGTTACTCAAAATCGCCACGTCATTCTGTATTATTAGGGTAGCCAATCGGCAATGAGCAAAAGCTCACTAAGAGGTAGGCACAGCCTTTCGAAAAAACTAAACGTCGCTCTGTAACGGATATTGTGTACATTATTTAATCATCATACATAGTCGTCTTTTCTATCCTTGCAGCTTTTCTTGTCTTTTCCTTGTCAATTTTTCCGCATGTATATAAATATTAAATATTTTAAATTTGTTATGATGTATAATTATTTTTATTTTTCTTATTATATTATTATATTATTTTAATATTGTTATATTATTTTTTGCAATAAATTATTTATATGTAGGGGATGGGGGGGTCTTATTAATACCAACATTTGGAATCAAGTTGATTCTATGTTGGTGATTTGCGTTTCAAGTTCGACAGTGTCGACACGCATCTTGTATTTAATTGTGTATTTAATTGTGTACTGCGATTGCGCAGATCATTAATTGGCAAATAAGATCTAGGCTCGACCGCAAAAAGGCAAATTGATGTTTATTTCTTACTATTTAGTAATACGCGCTCAAGAATGTATTAATTGTTATTGTTATATTATTTTTTATTTTATTGCAAGGTAACTATTTGCAAAGTTTAAAGATATAAAAAACTATTTTAATAAAAAAACGATTGAAACTGTTATTTATTTACAAAATCGTTAAAGAACATTTCGAGGAATTCTTCGTTTTTTTAAATAAAACTATACAATAAACCAATTCCTTGTGTATCAACTTATAAAAATATTAGACCTAAATATAAAGTTAATGTCCTTATTTTAGAGATCAGTAAATATATCATTATATTTATCATTAGTTTTAACTACGATATTATTGTAATAAAATCAACTCTGTCAGAATATTTGACATGTAAAGCTACAGAGATATTCATACTGTGAGCGTATCAATATAAAAAAATACTAATAAAAGACCGCACGCGTGCGGGTCTGTTTTATCAAAAGCAAATTTCACATCAACAGCTATTAGTATAATATTAAAATTGATTCAATCATTTTCCTTATCTATCATCGGCGCAATCTGAAAGAAAGTAGCGATCGATGATAAAATCGAGTCAACAGAAGCTATCGATGTAACAAAAGCCTGCAAGTGTGTCACAACAAAGATATCACGATACGTTTGAGCTAGTAAGTTAGTCATCCTCTCCCAGATTAGAGAAAAAAAAGTTTCGCCAAAGCGATAGTGAAACGGACGTCCTTTTATCAATGATACAGATCATCATTGGCACAAGTGTCGACATTTATTTAAATTTATAGAATGATTCACTTTTTCTTTGTTGTCTGCTAATGATAGAATTTCTTAAATCAGTATAAATTTTTCTTCGCGCGAAAACGCGAAAATTTACTGGCGAAAATGACTCAGCATATTTTCTTTTGGCTTGATGCAGGAGAAGAACAAAGAGAACAACGGGATGCATAGGTCTTTTTGTTTCATAAAGAAAAAAGCGAAAGAAAGTTTTTCTATGCAAGAAATTTTATATATATATATATATATATATATATATGCACTTTTATGCATTGTCATTATATTGATTTTTAATTAAGATAATGCAAACACTCCAAGTTCAGCATTCTGTAAAAGCTAATGAATCCCAAAACTATTTCTTCGATTGCCGATTTCAGATAATTAATATTCAGAAGAAATATAACATTTTTATAAATAAAAATATACGTATTTTATTTCAACTGAGCGCTTCGAATTCAATATGAACTACATTGAAAATTCAGCGCAATGAAAGTGAAACGCAAAATGAAATTTGAATATTATTAAGTTCTTCTCCTTAAGTACTTCTCCGACTCATTATTTCAAAATGAATTGTTCTTAGAAATGCAATGCTGCGTATTATTTCGAGCAAAATTGGAAGACGGAGGGATTTGAACATTTCGATTCCACATACGCCTACCATTCACAATACGAAAACCTTTTGTTCACTTGAATTTTCATTCACAAAGCTGTTATCTTCCAATAAAACTTATCACGTTCGTACAATAGAACACAAATATATGTATATATATATATATATATATATATATATATATATATATATATAATATATACATATATTTATTGCCGACAAAGAAAATCATGACACGTACGCACAAACACAAACACAATATTATATGCCGATAAAATATAATAATTTTCCTAAAAGAGCATTATTCGTTTGAAATCAATTGAGAGGACACAAAAGCTCCACATTATTTAATATTTCTTTATAAGTTTAGATTTCGATATGATCCATTGTCCACAAAAGGAAACCACAAAAGGACCGTAGTAAGACTGACGTAAGACTTTTTACATTTTTGGCACTTGAAATTGAAAAAATTCAGCGTTACAATATCTCGTTTACATTTCTCTCCTTTACACACACATATATCCAAAGTTGAGATTTCATTGTTTCGGTTCTCTTCACGCGCAATTTCCAACACGCATTTACCTGTTGCGCCTCGGCTTCGTCGTCGATCGCCGAGGACTCCATCTCATTGAAATTATACCCCGAGATTATACCCCGAAATGACACACTGTGCGCTGGAAGGTTTTGCAAAGAGACGTACCGAATCGTGTTCGAGAAACGACTGTGAATAGGGTCAATCTTCGACTGATAAGATCTCAGATATCATCCGTATGATTATCGAAATTCTACCAGCCAGTCAACTTATCAGGCCTTATCGTTTGATTGTTGTCGCGTCCACTATCCGTCGCGAGCGGTCAGTAGGAACGTGTTTATTCGTAAAACTGCAGGAAACTTGTCCCGTCGCAGGATGTTCGTGGTTACGAGGCGTGATAATCGGCTACCTTTGAAAGGTCACCATTGTAAACAGTAAGACCATTTATACTTACAATTTGTTACGAATAAATATCTGAGTTGGTCATTTTATTTGTAATTTTACACGCTAACGTATGTATGGATTTCTTAGTTTTTTTATTGACATTATCCTATTATCCTTATTAACATTTATTTTACGATGTATAATTCAGTTTATACATACGTACAGTAAAACGTACAGTTTTAATATGTTTTTTTGCTTTTGGAATATTAAGCTTTTGTAGCCAGAAAAAAATATTAAAAGGATATAATTTAATAAAGAAACGATATACAATAATTATTATATAATTATAATATTATATATAATTATATAAATTATATATAATTATTGTATATCGTTTATTTATTAAATTATATCTTTTTTAATATTATTTTATATATAATATATATATATTATATATACAATATTATAAATAATTTAATAATGTAATTTAATAATAACCATATAATCAAGAAATTTTTGTTCGACATTGCGATCGCAGAACTTATCGATGTTTTAAATTGTCTGTATTCTAAAAAAGCCACTGAAAAATAAATATGAAATACATCATCACAACTATAATATTATGAGACTGATAAATAAGTGAAATAAATAAGTGATTGTACGAATTAAAGAAACATTATTAACTTTCTGCATTCCAAAGAAGTGACATATCTGTCGATAGTACGCAGATGATTTGCCAGATCGATAAACAATCGAAATTTGATTAATATAAACAATATTCACAATATTCACTGGCGAAGAAAAAGAGTTTGAATTTATTTCTAACATTAACTTTTGTAGCGTAAACATGATATCTAACATTTGTCACAATTGTATTTGGATAATCCTCAAAACTTCCGCTCTCATATTTTTAACAAATTTAATACGTGAATATTAAAAATTTCGAGATTATCACGTTTTGTTTTCTCGTATACTTTGATCTTGTTAATTCTGCCATCTTTACCATGATGGAAGGATTACATGGTGTGTGCGATACGATCTCGTTCTCTCTCTAAAATCTGCTCTTCTTTTCTAATCGCGACACGAAAAAATACATGTCTACCAACATAAGGAAATCCCTAGAATTCTAGGAATGTAAGTAGCGTTATATTGCAGAATTGACTGACTAGACTGTTACCAGAAGGCTTCTCTCTGCTGTTACAATATACGAATGTGTATTATGTGACATATTATACAATATAATTATATATTTATATAATTATATATATAATTATATAAATATATAATTATATTGTATAATATGTCACATAATACACATTCGTATATTGTAACAGTCTAGTCAGTCAATTCTGCAATATAACGCTACTTACATTCCTAGAATTCTAGGGATAATAAATTATATTTTTATATATATAGGTTATACAGGGTGACCCATTTTAATCCCTCAGTCGAAATATCTTCCAGGGAGTTGGTCCTATCAAAAAATGTTTCAGACAAAAGTTTTGTGACTTCGAGGGGGACATAAGATGGTGTCATTGGTTTGACCTTGAAGAATTATTTGAAAGTCACATGAAAGTCACCTCAATTTTTTTAAATGGCATCCCCTATTTTTTATTGCATATTCTTGTAGCTTATCTCAAGACCTTTCCAAAACACTATAAATAAATGTTTTTTCGTTAAATATTTTCCGAGTTATAAGGCTTGAAATAATTTCTTAATTTTACATAAACTATAAAATATCTCGTAAAATATTCACTTTTCGATGACCTTACCTCAATACTTTTATGCACAGAATAATGAGAGGAATCAATTGGTGTAAAGAAAACACATAGTTGTTTTTAAAAAAATATATGTAATTGTTAATTACAAATTGCACATTTTTTCTTAAAAACAACTATGTGTTTTCTTTACACCAATTGATTCCTCTCATTATTCTGTGCATAAAAGTATTGAGGTAAGATCATCGAAAAGTGAATATTTTACGAGATATTTTATAGTTTATGTAAAATTAAGAAATTATTTCAAGCCTTATAACTCGGAAAATATTTAACGAAAAAACATTTATTTATAGTGTTTTGGAAAGGTCTTGAGATAAGCTACAAGAATATGCAATAAAAAATAGGGGATGCTATTTAAAAAAATTGAGGTGACTTTCATGTGACTTTCAAATAATTCTTCAAGGTCAAACCAATGACACCATCTTATGTCCCCCTCGAAGTCACAAAACTTTTATCTGAACCATTTTCTCGTACCATGCATACATTCGGAGGAATTGGGGTCCATAGATTAAAATGGCTCACCCTGTATATAAAATTATATATACAGGGTGTCCCATTATAAAACATCCAGTCGAATATTTCGAAAACCAAGCCCGGGAGAGAAAAATTTTTCAGACAAAAGTTATTTGGTTTCGAGGGGCCCATAAGATGATACCATTGGTTTGACCTTGAAGAATTATTTGAAAGTTACATGAAAGTCACCTCAATTTTTTTAAATGGCATCCCCTATTTTTTATTACATATTCTTGTAGCTGACCTCGAGAGCTTTCCAAAACACTATAATAAAGTATTTTTTCATGAAGTATTTTCCGAGTTATAAAGCTTGAAATAATTTCTTAATTTTACATAAACTGTAAAATATCTCGTAAAATATTTACTTTTCGATGACCTTATCTCAATACTTTTATGCACAGAATAATGAGAGGAATCAATTGGTGTAAAGAAAACACATAGTTGTTTTTAAGAAAAAATATGTAATTGTTAGTTACAAATTGCATATTTTTTCTTAAAAACAACTATGTGTTTTCTTGACACCAATTGGTTCCTCTCATTATTCTGTGCATAAAAGTATTGAGATAAGGTCATCGAAAAGTAAATATTTTACGAGATATTTTACAGTTTATGTAAAATTAAGAAATTATTTCAAGCTTTATAACTCGGAAAATACTTCATGAAAAAATACTTTATTATAGTGTTTTGGAAAGCTCTCGAGGTCAGCTACAAGAATATGTAATAAAAAATAGGGGATGCCATTTAAAAAAATTGAGGTGACTTTCATGTAACTTTCAAATAATTCTTCAAGGTCAAACCAATGGTATCATCTTATGGGCCCCTCGAAACCAAATAACTTTTGTCTGAAAAATTTTTCTCTCCCGGGCTTGGTTTTCGAAATATTCGACTGGATGTTTTATAATGGGACACCCTGTATATAATATGACAACAGACACTGCAATTAAGGTAAAATTATTTGAATTCGAAGTATCAAGAGTCTAGCATCTATCCTCATAAAAAATGATCTATACAATATATACCGTCAACTATTTAATTAATCTTTGGATTTGTATTAACAGTCAAAAGAAAATGCACTAAGATTTCACGTGACGTACGATTCGTCGGAAATTCAATTTAGAAACGTAAATTTCCAATATGTTGAAGGAAAACCTATTTTTAAAAATGTATCGTTCACCATACCGAGTGGCAAGAAGGTTGCTATTGTTGGAGGATTTGGTTGTGGGTAAGCTATCAGGTATATAAACTATATACAGGGTTGGGCAAAAGTCCGGAAACGGTCAAATACAGGGTGGACCAAAAGTTCCTTTACATTTTGAACGGTAATTAAAAAGAAACTATTTATGTGAGATAAAAAAGGTTTTTTTATTCTGAAAGTACACAATAGGGGATTTTATTTCTTAAAAATGACATCATCCATATGTGATCCTTGACAACGACTCATTAAGTGCTGTTCACGAAATTTTTGGACAAAGAGTAATATCCAAAAGAGGTGCCATTAACTGGCCACCTCGTAGTCCGGACTTATCCCCAATGGACTTTTTCCTTTGGGGATACCTTAAAAGTAAAGTTTTCAACAGCAACCCAGTGTCCCTAGAGGGATTAAAGAGAAATATTCGAGAAGAAATGCAAAACATTTCACGAAACACTTGTGAGGCCGTCATTGCAAATTTCCGCTCCAGATTGCATCAGTGTCAAAATTGTCAAAGATCACATATGGATGATGTCATTTTTAAGAAATAAAATTGTATAATTAAACGAACTTACAGTGAAGTTCGATTTCAATTATGCTGTCTCGTCCGGATGGATATAATTGTAGTAGCGTTCCGCTGCGTTATCCCCAACAGGACTTCAACCGAAAACTTTGAAAAGGAGAGGGCGCTGCGGCCTTGCGCCCAGGCGTGCGCCGCCGCACCCACGGCCATCATTAGTTCAAAGCCAACAAATCTGAAAAGATTCGGGTTAGGGGTGGGAGGGATTCTCCATCCGGACGAGACAGCATAATTGAAATCGAACTTCACTGTAAGTTCGTTTAATTATACAATTATGCAACGTCTCGTCCGGATGGATATAATTGTAGATATTTAAAGTCTAGATTTGTTGCAAGGGGAGCGAAAAAACATTTTTATATTCTCGACAAATAACAAAAAAAAAGTTTTATTCGGTTTTAAAATCTCAACCGTGGAGAAATGATAATAAGAACATAATTTTGAAGAATAAAAATAAACATATGGAGAATAATACGTCCAGGCATTGAAATACTGTAAAGTGTAATATAAGGTACGCAACAAAAAGCAAAAAATACGCCGAAGCGTTAACAAGATGTATGTCATTAATAGGATAGCTATGTGCTCGCGAGACATTATTCGTTACCAAAGTATGAATCAGATTACGCAACCAAAGTAAAGAAATAAAACGCTAAAGTATTAACGACTGCGTAGCCCTAAATCCAAAATAGAAAAAGTTAGGATCTATTTAAAATCGCATCTTGCAAAGAAGCGCTCGTGAGTATCGGGCGGTTGTAGAAGCGCGCAAAGACGTCCGACGATCTGCTCCAACCAGCTGTACGCCTGATCT